>JAOBRD020008564.1:4929-27330 GCA_027575215.2 Hydrozoanthus sils
TTACACATTGCACTACTGACTTTTATCACAGCTGGCCCAGAATAGAACCCTTACACATTGCACTACTGACTTTTATCACAGCTGGCCCAGAATAGAACCCTTACACATTGCACTACTGACTTTTATCGGATTCTCGTTATTTCTCTACAAGCTACTTGTCTACGATAATAACAATGCAGTGATTCTAAAACAAAAATACTTTTTGTAAAAAAGGTAAAAAGCGGTCCATTTATATAGCGCTCTTTCCATATCAATGCTCAAAGGCGCTTTACAGTGAACAGTTTACCCCCAACTGACCGGAAGTATATATATAGACGCAATAGGCAGCCACTTCAAAGCGGTCCATGTACGCTGGTACTCATTTTACCGACCCCGGAATTAAGGATGGAAAGATGAATGTCCTTTAGCGGGAATAAAGGTCACCCAAACATTCAACCCTCGACCCTGCCGAGGATCGATCCGGGGACCTTAGGATTGGGAGGCAGAGATCTTACCACTGCACCAACCCTGCCGCCAACCCCTCCGCTATTTATTGTGTACTTCGTGTATAAAACGATGATAGTTTTTAAAGACTTAATTTAAATTTTGTATCATTTGGTAGCAACCAATACTACTAATGAATATTCACATATAGTTAACTTCAAGTGAATATAAGAACTTTAAATACTCATACCTTAACACCCAAAAAAACTTCTTTTCACGTGTTGACGTACGTCGGTGTGCAATTCATATTATTACGAATTATCAAGAAAATTTTTTAAGTAGTGAGGTCAGCTCTGTTTAGAAACTTACATGCTAATGGCTACTCTATTGAAATCTCTAAACTTTTTCAATAAAGACATAATTTGTTATTTCTGTGACAAAATTCCAAAGTGTCTATTGCAACACTCGTTCGTAATCCTAAGAATCATCTTTCCAGAAGTAATTTATCGCTACTTGTGTTTTTCATGTTACATAGAAATTTTCTTTACCCTAGCTTTTCTTGTAAGATACAATTAGTCTGCTTCAATTTAGCATATGTCTTTTACGCTGGCTAAACAAACTTGTATGACAAAACTATTGTTGTCGTTGTTGTTGGAAAGTTATTCTCTCTTTTTTTGCAGTGTAACGAGATCTGCTATGCAGTTCTTTGTCTTTTCTCTTATATTGCCGCGTCACGCAACACTCCGGACCCAGGGATGGTCAGATGAGCTGTACACGGTCACGCCATGCATGTGACTGCCGATACCTTCGTGATCGACCTTACGGAGAATTAAAGCATGCTGGGACGTGCTAGCAGCAGAGAATAAACAGACTCTTAACAAACATCTTCACCTACTGTGAAAGTCGTGAACGAAGAGGTTGCTGGGTAATTGGCTAGACAGTTCCTGCAGGGTAGACCAGTTCATAGTTACCGACGAAACGTTTAGGTTGGACCATGAGAGAAATTAATATCAAAGCTGCAAAAGCTTTGTACACAGTCTCGGTTACTATGAAGTGGCTATTCAATCCAAGATAGAGTTTCACCGTACTCAAGAAATTGCCTCTGAAATCGCCGCAGTCATCTCTGACAAAATATTTTCCTGTTTTTGCTTGAAGGCATAAACTCGTATTTTATTTTTTATATTTATTTTCTACCTTGGAGTAAACACAGTCCGTCCATCTCCTATCCTGTTTTTTGCGTTTTGTATTTTTAAAAACCGTAAAATGATATTTCAGAGGTTAAATTTTTCACATTCAGTTATTTCTCTATGTGAGTTTTGTCATAGCCTGCATGTGAGAAACTGCAGTTGGTATTTATTAATATACGATTGACGTTTTTCACAGTCAACTAACTTAAGCAAGCTATTGTTTTATATTCTGTTAGTTTTTAACGCCAATTTTTAAACCTGTTGAAATCCTCGATCCTCAAATTGTAAGTACTAAAAGCTGTCAAGTCAAGCGTTCTGAATAGCCATTCGAAGGTCCTTCCGAATTGATTTTTCAAGTTCACATCAGCTAACAAAGGCATGTTTGATCGTGTTCTTTTAACAGGTTGGGTTCAAGGACCTTCGAATGACCAGTCAGTATGTTTGATGGCATCCGTTCGAAGGTCTGTGAATCCAACCAGTTAAAACCCGAAAATTAACGTGATCAAATATGCCTTTGCCTTGTTAGCTGATGTGAGTATGAAAAGTCGACTCTGTTGTTAACTGTTACTCGTCGTTGCAGTAAAGAGTAGGGTCTAGAGAGCGCTTTATAACGCTAATCGTTTGTCAAATCAGTAGCGAATGTAATGTACATCAGCCTTCCTTGCTTTAACAGCTTGACTTTTCTAAAAACTAACCACGATGATGATGAATTGTATACTTATCTTGTAACGTTTTTGTAGCTTTAACCAAGGGCCTTACTCTAAGATGCCCCAAACGTAAATACCTAGAAGAACATTTGTGTACTCTTAACTGTTGATTGTTTAACACACCCCCTTGGAGCAGACCTGGTGATATCTGACTTGGTTGGAAACTTTACATACAACCAAACTGGGCCGAGGCAGTTCTGAAAAATAACCTGGCTTGATTTTAGTCTTTCTGATCAAAGCATTAGCAACTCTTTGAGATGAGATAGCTGAGAAAGGACGAGCAACCCACTGAACTACCAGAAAGCTTCCTGAGATCCTGGTGAAAGTTTTGATGTCACAAGGTCTGTTAGAAAGGGTTGTCGTAGCATCCTGCAGTATTAGCCATCCTTTCAGTTCCAATCCCCCAAGGACGGTAGCCGGCCGGGCGCTATCATCTTTGGGGACTTTGGCCTTGGGTAAATGTAGAATGTTTAGTCCGAGCAGTGTAACTGTTTATAGTGCCAACCAAAGATTCTTGGCCTTCAGTGTGTGGCTCTGTTAGACTACGAGGTTGAGTTTTCTATGAGTCGGTAGACGCAAAGCTATTTGATTTATAGAAAACCAACTAGCATGAACTTCTCTCACTGTAATGCATCGATCAAATCGAAGCTTAAACATCCCCCCCCCAGGTAACCCCCCAGGCATTTGAGGTTTTGAAATTTTTACGGTCAAATTCCCCACCCCCGGGACAAGATTGCCGATCAAATGCCTCACCATTTATGATGGATTTGTGATCAAATGCCCCCCACCCCCGGGACTGGTTCATTGTTATTTTTTATTTTAAAAACGTTCTTAAATGCAACTATTAAAATTTGTATAAAGCAAGATAAATCTTTATATTATCTAGTTGCTTTCAATCACGGCTTCTAATGACAAAACATAACTTAGGTGTCTTGCGTAGCCAGCTGTGCTTGTTTTCTAGCTCGGGTTTCTGCAGCTTTCTTGGCAGCTTTGGCGCGATTTGTTTTCTTTCTTTTGAAGATGATCAAACCAAATTTGTAACTCCTCGGTTTTGTTCAAATGCCCGACCCCCGGGACACATCCTGGTGTCAAATTTCCCGCCCCTGCGGGCATGAAAGGTGGTCAAATGCGCCGGGGTTGGCCGGGGGGGATGTTTAAGTTTCGATTTGATCGAGTAGGATGGCCAATGAGATTGTAGCATTCGCGACAGTATACTAGTTGTCATATTACACTGTCACTCGGGATTCACATGTTTGGAAAACACACACACTAAAGAATCGTAATGGGTGAAGTGAAAAAATCCACGTTTCAAAAATAAGCTCACAACAAAGAAGACTTACAACAGTTTAGTCGGGGTAACAAATTGCAGTTTTCGTCGATACTTTTTAAACCGTTTCAGAAACGTGACAGATTTCAATGTCCAATAACGGGATATACTAAAAAGTACGAAGGAGTCCCAGACTGTCTGGTCACCGGGAATAACCGCCTGTGTTAATCAGGAAAGTAGAACGAACAGAATTTAGTAATTTTTGTAAAATTTTTGAAATCTCGCTTTGGTATTGGATTTGAAAATATTATTTGCTATATATAAATCCTTAAGAGATTGGGAGAGAGAGGGGGGGGGTATTAAATTCTTCTTTCAAACGAGCTTATTTTCGGAACATAAAGTAATAAATTAATCACGCACACGTAATGATGAGAACAAAACGGTTATTCAAAGGTTATAAATATAAATACAAATTGTTAATACAGAATGTCGAGAAAAAGACAGTGTACATTAATTTAAAAGACAAGCCCAAAGAATGGACCAGTGTAAATTTTTGGGTTGGTCACAAGGCAGCCGATCTTATGGTTGAAGTAACAATATCAAATAAATACTGTATTGAAAAAGTAAAGTTGTTATTGTGGTGTTTTATTTCCAGAGTTAACTGGGAGACGAGTAAGAGGTTGGCGCAGATTTTGCGCAACGTTTAAGCACACACTTCAAACGTACCAGACCCATTTTTACCCCCCCCCCCCCAACTCTTCTTTGACAGCCTCAAAATACGTAAACTTTACAGCAAATGGGTTGGCCTTGATTTATTTTGTTTCTGAAACATTGATTAATAACACAATCAATACTCTGCATCCAACATCTATTTGCAATACCTGAATAATTGAAATTGTCAGACCATTGTAATAATTATGATGTTAATAAACTGCCCACAATACACAACTAGTTATTGCATTCTAAACAAAGTAATAATGTACAAGTTATATCCATATATAATAGCTATCTTGATTTCTATCACAATATTTGAAATAATGCCTATAAATGAAGCAAATAACTACAATTATAACAACATTAATGTAAGTAACTTGTCAATGATATGTATAAAGCTGTGCTGGGCTAGAAGCTGTTGGCACCTTGATAATCGCCACACCAGTTGAGTCTTTCAATAAAACATGTAGATTAAAGTTGTTAAGTTTAAGCAACTGTCAACTGTGTCAGACAGTACGTCGGCCAGTAAGTACAACAGTTGCTTTACAACGAGCTTAAAAAATGATCATAAAGTAGCTAGTTGGTGAAAAAGATTGCTCTCTCTCACTCTCTCAACCAGATAATTATAATATTTACTTGCATCAAGGCACAGCACCTGTCCTGTCAGTACTTTATTTACAACTGATCATAAAATAAAAGATAGAAAAGTTACCTGCAAACCTGGAGGTTCTTTGATGAAATTATTCACAGCTAAACTTAGAAAAACTGAATTGGTGCTGCTACAACAACCACAGTAGAAATTTCAATCACTTAGGTCAGCTACACACAAAAAAAGCTCATTAAAATCCAAACAAACTTTGCGGTAATGTGCGCATGTTTTAAGACCAGTACATTCAGTTGGTTAAAACTGATGAAATATCATTGCTGAATGTGCATTGTTGCTGAAACATCAAAAACCTTGAAGCACAGCTAGCTGTGACAACTGGATACAATGAGAGAGAATAGTCTTGGATCTTGTAAAGCAACCCTTTCTTTAGCTGACACATATTAATTTGCTTCTTTGAAACACTAACACAGAAAGCACAACTGATTGCCAGTTCTTAAATTACCGTACATAATTATTCAAAGGGTAATACTGATGAGGTCATTTGACCAGATCAACCTTTGTTTATATCTGAAGAATCAAATGTTCAAACAGAATTAATTTGACTCAAGTATTGATCAAAAATTGAATAAATATTTTGTTGTATGATACTAGAAAGGATAACAAAATTTGGTTTCACCTGGGAAGCAATCAGTGACACCACTAAGGAGTAGTTAAACAAGATAGTTAAAGTACCAAAATGAACAAAAAAATTGTACCATGAGAAATTGTGCACTTAGTTCTAAAAACAAATAAAAAGTAAAGTTTAACAAAACAGTTAGAAATGTAACTTGAATCCAGTAAAATTCATAAACAAGGAAATAATAACATATCAAAATTTGACATCTAAATGAGTATTTCAAAGATTGTGCTTCTGGTTTTTCGAATATTAATTTACAAAATAAAGTTCCGTTTGAACAGTGTTACAGTCCCACCATTGTGGCCTTTGTTAATTAATCCAGAAAAGTAATAATAATATCTTATTACAAGTCAAGACATTCCTTTACTATCAACTGTACAACTCGAGGTACTCGAACTGTTGACAAACTAAGCTCCATTACACCATCAACACTTTCTAATTATTCTTTTGATTCTAGTGAATTTATCTAAGCTATGGGTTCACTTCATTACGGCAGACAGGACAAGTGCGATTGTTCTGTAAAGCAAGAAGAAAAACAAAGCAAGATTAACAATTTAATAGCAGAAAAACTGTTTGGCTTTGTTTTGTGGTATTAAACATTGACAATTAAGCATGTGAACTGGAAAGCATATTAAAGAAAGATAAGTCCTACAATCAGTATTAGTTGGTCACACAATAAACAACGATGTATTCACTCCAAACAATACAATGCATTGACAAATGAGAAACAATCTAAAAGTAAGTAAGAAGATGGTATGCTACCATTGAAGTTCCTGTTAATAAGCAAAGGAATCTTTGTACGGTTTGGAGACTAAGGAGCCTAGCAGCTTTCAAGCAATCTCCAGAAACTTACAGTAAAACACAGAACAATATGAACACACAAGCTGCCAATAACAGCTGAAGAAAATATCAAATCAAAAAATATGCTGCACCAGCAGTTTTGAGGTCTAGCTGCTGGCTATAATGGTTCAAGAAAAATCTTAATTCTGTTCTGGCCTTGAGAATTTTAATGAAAACAATTTTCAAGTCTGTTATCAAATGAGCTCCATACTCTTGCTCCAGCAAACTTTAATAACTTGCATATATATGTGTGCCAAGAAGAAAGCCTTGAGCTATAGTGATCTTGTGCTTGCTCATTAGAAGAAAGTAGCTTTTAAAGACTTCAAGCAATTGATTTTGTTGATTAATAAGAGAATCTTGTGGAAAGAGTTGTGTGAAAACCAGGTTTCATGACTGAATGGGCCACCCTAAGGAATTAAAGTCTCAAGATCCATTTTTACATCTAGGAATAATACCTTTAGCCAACGATCAATGCATTTGGAATGAAAATCATGGTCACATGTGAGACGCCGCAGCTTTTCCCTGTTGTTATATTCCATCATGCAAACCACACAGCTACCATTCGATACATCCTTGGAACTTGCACTATACCGATACGATGGAATGCGATCGATGGCTGGGGGTTAAAAAAGCAGAATTACAGTTCAACACACTCACTTTTCTGGTTGAAATTTTTTTCACTTCTACAAAACAATGCAAATTTTACTCCAACCTTGTAATAATACAATATTTAAACTTCTCAAACATCTGCAAAGTACCCTTTCAGCCCTGGCCTGTTGCCCTCTATCTTCTCTTTATGTAATGTTACGTTACACACACAGTTGAAACTTCAGCATTTGATGGGGCCAAGGTTAGCTGAACTATTGCACAGCAAAATACTTCAAGCATTCCTATAAAACTATGTTCACTTTAGTTACTAATGTATGAAGCCAGAAAATCAAATTATAATGAATGGTTGGTCTATTATAAAATTATGTATAAAGTCTATAAATCAAAGCTTATAAAAACTGATGAGGTGCTTGCAGGCATATACATTTGCTATTCTTGCTACAAATGTATGAATCCTGAAAATTTAAGGTGACAAAAACAAAGATTCTTTGTTCTTGTGAATGGAGAAAAATCAACAGAACAACTTGATATCACTTCAGCTTTATGATGTTGGATGTTATAGACCTCTTATCTCTAGCTTTATGTTTCATTGACTCCTCAGAGAATAATTTATCACAAACTATGAGTTAAACAATATCACAGGAATATAAGTTAGCCACTATTGTTTATAACCAAAGTATTAAGGAGCATCTGGTTCAGTGCAGTGTTTGGTCAATTTAGTCCTTTCCACATCATGGTTTTTTCACTCACCATGGTGAATTTACAGAAAGCTATATGGCTACAGGAGGTTTGACTGCAACCCTATGCACTAATACTTTTGAGCAATACTGTATCACTGTTATATAATCTTCTACTCACTAGACAAACCCATAAAATTAACAAGAAATAAAATTCACAAAACCTGGACATAGTTATTCTATTTTCTCTTATAAATATGTTCTCTTACGACCATAATAACTGGAGATGAGTAAAAAAACTTTTAAAGGTGTTGAAAATACAAACCTTCTTTACTCAAGCCACGAGATTTAGCTGGGCCCAATCTTTCACTCAAGTTCCACAATGCCTGTGATAAGATAGAATATTTCAAAGATAAGACATAGGAGGGTTTTGGTCATTGTTATCAATTGTCAGCTGTTAATTGCTCGGTGGTCTGAGACAAAGGTTCTTTTGTTTAAAGGAATCCTCCACTGACAGTATAACATTGTTGGTCTCAAATAAAACTTTTATCAAGTCTGTTTCCATATCAGCCACTCAAATCTGATAACTCTGTGCATATAACTAATTCCAAGCAATTTAGTTTCACCAGTTCTACAGTTTGAATTTCCCACATGCCGCCATTTTGTTTTGTGAGGTAACTTGTTGCAGCGCCGGTCTCCACTCTTGATGAATACAATAGCAATGTATAGCAATGAAGGAGGTCTGGCACTGCAACCATGTTACGTCACAATTCAAAATGGCCACGCGTAGGAAATTCAAACTGTAAAACTGATGAAAACAAATTGCTAGGCATTGATTAGATGCACAAAATTATCAAACTTGTGCTGCTGAAATGGAAACAGACTTAATAAAAGTTTTATTTGTGACCAATAATGTTATAGAGTGGAGGATTCCTTTAAGGTCCCAAAGGTGTTTCGATTTGAAAAGGTTTGATTGTAAACATTACATCAGATAGATAGAGAATTTCTTAAGCAAGTATAGAATAATAAAGAAGTCTCATTAACCCTTGTCATGCTTAATTTTTAAAAATCAAGTCTTTAATTCTTGACAAAATTACAAACTTGAGAATTTTAATATTGAAGCAATGGACATTTTCAGAATCTACGAAGACAAAGCAAATAAATGATCACTTTGTAGGTTTTCAAGCAATGGTTTAAATTCCAGTCTTTAAAGTTGTGAATGGGTTGGTAAAATCAAGCACAGAGATCTGTTAAGCCAAGGAATGACTTCATATGTTTACCAATTATAGAAAGGAAGTGTATTTTAATTATCTTATGAACACCCAATATAAAAAATAGACAATAGATTGTTGGTTAACTAGTGGCAGTTTTACTTCCGGCAATTTGACTTCATCTAGCAGGGCTTGCCATTTGAAAATCGTTGTTGAGTGACAAAAAGCTCACCTTTAGATGCTAATCAAGGTGAGCTGTCTTTTCCAAGTGATAAGAGCTTAAAAGAAACTCATACAAGGACAGTGAACCACTACCATGATACCGGTGTTACTTCAAATTTCATTCAATATTAAGACAACTGAAAAGTGTGTGATGGCCTTCACAAAACCATAATATAGTCATCCACCTGACTATAAATATGTGTGATTGATCGTTCTTGTTATTGTGGAAGTATTTGCAGGTAAACTTTTCCAATAAGTGTAGGCCAAATCACAGTTCACATTGCTAAGACTACATTTCCAAACATGAGCAATTCCTGGAGGAAAGGTGAGCAATTAATCAATCTCCTCAGGTTAGTTTTGCACGAGTGATGGCAAGTGAGAGCGATCACTGGCCTCAAATGGCAAGCCCTGACCAAGAATCTTTCAACACGTGAATGCATTAGTTAGTTTTTGTAAATACAAATTACAAGCAAAGAAACTTTGATCTTGAGGTATCTTAAAACATATTACATAAAATGATAATAATTCATGGAAAAATCAGAATTTTGAACATCTTATATGGCAGAGCAGTAACAAAAAGACTTCAATGATCCTCTAAGGCAAAATATAATTGTTATTTTAGCTTTCCATTCAAACAATTTGCGATCACTGACGTCTTATCTTGCCTGGAAGTTTTCCAAAAGAGGAGCCCTTGGCCTGTGTTTATACTAACCTCGTAGTCTTCATTGTCAGATGGTTCAAAGTGGTGCAGTGGGGGAGGTGGAGGCAGAGACACGACAGACCTGTTACAATCATGATAGTCACAATACTTTCAAAATTGCAAGAAGTTGTAAACATAAAAACCATAAAGTTCTGTAACGTTATTATTTAATGCTACTGCTGCTGTTACTACCTATAACTATTAATATTAATATTATTACTACTAATAATTATTACTACTACTATAGTGTCTACTAAACCTGCACCTAATGTAATTTTTACTTCCTGTCCACTAAACATGCAAACTCCTATAGTGTAAACCTGGATTAATCCTACAGCCTGGATTCATAAGAACTCTCTCTTTCAGTAACGGTTACTTTGATCGTGTCACCCAAGTTCTCCTGAGCCTGTTAGATAATCTAAAACAATTTTGCCCTATCGCAGACAAGTTATCAATTAAAATCTTCAGTTAATAATATTTTTGTTTTTCACTTCTTAGATGATAACTGTAATACATTGCGTAGCACTTGCAACTCTTGCATAAGTGTAGACATGTCTCACTCTCTTAAGTCTTCAGTTCAGACTTGCTTATGGGAAATTGTGGGAGGGTTTATGATATTTTGTAATTTTTTAACGTTTGCAATCTTTTACTGCTAGATCATTTTTTTCTATTTTTTATGTTTGGGCAGTCAACCCTGTAGGGCCCTATTGACTATCGTAGTCCACCTCACTGTTAAAGTATAGTGTTACTCAATTTGTTATACAGTGAAAGCTAAATAAATAACTGTAATCCCTGTTTCTGGAATGCTTGATTTCCCAAACCTCTTGATATCTCAATACCAAACCTTGTTTGCCTTATAAAATTATTTGCTTTGCTCAAGCTCTGTATTCACCTTGATTTTCAAACCCTAGATTTCTAAAACTCCCAATAACTTGAACCGATTAATTTTTTGCTCCTGTTGGACAAATTGACCCACAATAACTAGAAGCTGTAAAAATTTGGAAACCACAAGGCCATCATCTTATCAACTGAAACAGTTGGGAACATAACTCTTGAACTTACATAAATGGTAACAGAAGTTCTGGTACACTGTCTGGTCCGGTAAAGTAGTGGGATCTGTAAGAATTTCGCCTCCGTCGATTATAAAGAGGGGTCGGCTATAAAGGAAAGAAATTTCATGGTTCACCATTCAACTGTTCCAACAACCGATTTGTGATATATACAGGAGTTGATCAAACAGCATTAAAAAGAAAAGCAAGGAGTGAAAGATACAGTAAAAATCCTAGTTGAGAGATTTTGTCAACACTGAAACAAAAAAAGCTAGTCAATGGGTTTAAAATCAAGTCTTCAGTTTTCAGACTTCAAAATATCCTAGTCTCTTCAAAGCAAATAAAATAAATATATTTAAATGATTTAGGCTGTATAAAAGTTAAAATGCGTAAAAGCAAAGCCCTGAAGATGACTTTTTAAGTCGAAAACATTTGGTTTTTACACATTTTAACTTTTATACAGCCTAAATAATTTTATCTTTTACCTTTTTGAGCGAGCATATGTCAAATAAAATTATAATATTTAGTTTGAAACAAAATTATAATATTTAGTTTGAAACAAATTCCTAGATGCCCAAGTTTGTTATTCTAAGCCTGTGTTCCAAACGTACCATGGGTGCCGAAGCAAGCTGTGGAGCTGAGACTCGGGATGTAAATGAGCCAACATCTTGTCCACTGCGAGCATGATGGCGGGCTGTCAGAGTGTTTTCACGGTCAAAATGGTCCTACAGCAAACAACACAACTTTTAAGTGCTTTGCCTAGCATCAAGTAATAAGTGGCTCTTTTTAGCAAATGCTAAAGAGAAGATGAATATGATTTCAGCTGCATTAACTTGTGTATCATAGTAAACTGTTAATCCACAAGACAGCTAAAAATGCTTGCTTTAGTAAGAACTGAAACTAACATTAATTGAAGCCTCGGATTTCATAAGTTACATAAGTTAATGAATAGAGAAAAAGTAAAAAATTATCAGTGTTCACTTGTACAGCAAAGGGCTCAATGCTTGGTTGCAGAGCGCAATATTTGTATCAAAATGCCAGAATGAAAATAAGTTCTATGCAACAAATCAGAAAAGACCTCCATAAACACTTATATATTCATTATATTATTAATTCAATATATATAACTCTAATTCACCAGAGCTCAAAATTGTTTGTACACATAACAGGAAAAATCCCAGTTTTGACATATTTGCATGGTTCTGAGCCTCTGTTTAGAACATGCTGCAAACACTTCTACAATCATGGGGCAACTTGATTCTAGACACTCTTCTCAGCCATTTTTTTAATTCAGAACCAAAACCTCACCTGTAACCTACGGGCCATAACTTCATCAGACTGAAGGCAGTTTGGCCTCTGCCTTTCCTCAAGGGCACGAGTTCGCTCAGTAACTTCCTGGAATCTGCGAAACACCTCACTTCGAAATGATAGCAGACTGTCCGAGGGCATTGGCCTGCTCATTGCTCCTTGAGTGGCTCCATTAGGCTCATTCTGGACAGACAGACAATATAAATTGAATGTTAAAAAAATCACTTACCCTTTACAGTCCAATCCCTCAAGATGGACACCCAGATAAGACAGTCACCTCTATAAAATGGGCACCAAATCTTGGTCCCTGCCGTGTGTTTATTCAGTCATTTACTGTACTTTAATATTTATAAGACAGACACCTCTCTAAGACGGACAGTTAAAGCCGGTCCCAATGGTGTCTGTCTTGGAGAGGTTTGACTGTACATATGAAAAAACGTGCTAACAAAATAACTACAAATATTTACTTTAAAAAAAATCTTTCCAAGTGAAGTTATTGTTGGGGTAGGAAAAACTTAATGACCAATCTACCAGGTTATTGGGATGTATGTTATTGTCTTGAAACTATTTGTTGTTACATAATGACAAAGCAACTCATTAAAATTATTACAATTTTGGCAAATAGTTAAAATAAAAACTTCTGTTCTAGTATAAACATAATTTGAGAGAAACCTTTGCCTTCCTCAGTGTACAGAAAAAGTACTTAAACAGTGTAATTATATTTACAATTTACAACTGAAAGTGTTACAAAGATTGCCTATTAATATTAATATTAATAATAATAATAATAATGTTAGAAAGGAAGTTTAATATCAAATTAAAGTGCTTATTATAACTTGAGTTTTGAGAGTGGGCTTTTCCCAAAGGATGAGCTGTGGTTCTTAGATTTTTAGGTTGTAATATGTATGTTACTTTATCACGAAACAGAAACAGAACTGTTGAGGTGTTTAAAAATGTGTGAGGTCCATCATTATTTTATGCTGATGACACTCTTAAAGTATTTTTCCCAAGTAAAAATGTTAACAATTTACAAAAAAAAATTCTAAACTCAGAACTTGATCGAAAGATTCTACTTGGCCTGTTGTCAACAAAATTACATTTAAAGATACAACTTTTTTACTATTTAAATCAAGACAAAAATCATCCTTATATGATAATCTTCAACTGAAGAAAAACAAATCAACTGACTGCAATGATTATTAAAGAATTCTTTGGTTAGTCAGAACTGATGAAAACTTTAGCAGGATGAGGTATAAACAGCATCTAGGGGAAGCTGAAACCTTTAAAGAAACCAGCTGATTCAACTTGAAGTTGAGCTAACTACAATGCAGAGGAGGCTAACATCTTCAAATAAAAGACCTGAAGCTATCTGCCTCCAAGTTGAAATACTTACAATGTATGGGAAGCTAACATCTTTCAAACACAACTAGATGATGCTAAAAAGCAGTAGTAACCAATCATTCATCATTACTCCAAATATTATAAAAAAGTACTTCTTACATCTTCAATGTCTATGACAGTGGGTGAATCTTCCACAGGGATGGGCACAGGAGTTGCTGCTGACAGTCCAGCAGCATCTACTTCTGCTAAGAATGGCGCAGGTGGTGAAGCTGTGATTGGGCTATCAAACCTGTCTCTGAACCTTGTCCTCTCCCGCCGTCTGTAGGGACTCATTCCCCGAAACCTTGTAAGAGGACTTGTTGGTCGAGATCTTCTTCGATTATAGCGCATGGATGCAACTCTTTGTCGCAAGCCTTGTATTCGCTGTTCAATCCTTTCAGCGAATTCTCGTACATCAGATCTAGAAAGTAAGAAAAAATGTAATCCTGCTAAGTTAAAATAGCATAATGTTCTTATAAGTTAGTCACTTTAACAAATATCAATTGCCATATTTTTATTATTTTCTTCTCTTTCTGAAAAGTTCTTCTGGTTCACACCAGTGACGTTATTCAATCAACTGTACTTTTGCTTAGAAGTAACCATTTTGAACAAAAACTTATTATAATATAATATCAACCTCTCCGTCACCCCCTGTACGATTGTGAGTTGAAATAAAACTATCAATTACTATATTATTTTCTGGACAATAACCTGCACTGCAGATAACCCACACCCCCACATTTTTATGACAAAGAGAAGCAAAAGTCAACAGATTACCCGCACCCCCACATTTTTATGACAAAGAGAAACAAAAGTCAACAGATAACCCACACCCTCACATTTATTTGACTATGAGAAACAAAAGTCAACAGTTAACCTGTACCAGTGTATAACCCCTTATTCATTCATGCCACAAAACAGCAAATAAAAACGGTATTCATAAACATTTTTTGTCTGTTTTCTAAATAATGATAAGGACAATTTAAGTGATGTATACCAGAGGGCCAAAAAAACTTGACCCTGATCAGATTACTATAAACGCTCTATAAAGCCCCCCCGTCTCAACTTAATTGTATCAATTAGGGCACACACTATTCAAACTACTTACAAGGAGTCAACAAAATTGTTTTGGTCAGGAGCTGTATGTAGAATAGATTGGTCTTCCTGGTCAGGTGATGTGAGGTCTATAACAGGTATCAGGTCTCCACGGGGACCTCTCTTGGGTACCTCACCTGTTATTATAACAGAGTTGTCAAGATCACCACTGTCACCAGAGGAACTAGAAGGTGAAGCAGCAGGGTCGCGGCCCAAGGCAAGAGACATTGGGCCCTCAGTTTCATCCAAGAGTACAGAGGGGTCTCTTGGTGAACCTGGGTGAACTCTAACTGAAGAGCAAATACTTTCTGTATCACTTTGACCCATCATAACATCTGCTGTGAAGGAACACAAATTTATTTCAATTTTTAATTCATTTATATAAGTATTATTGAATTAAAATACTGTTCCTTTTGCAATTAGCTGAAAACTGGTGAAACTGGGAGACTTGAGAGGTCTGGTTTATGTACATGTATGAACAAATGTACGTTTGTGCAGTAGAGACCCATTAAAATAGTCATTGACGGGCCAGAAAAAATGTATAGTATAGCCTTTTGCAAGGTGGACAAAAAAAGGGTGATCAAAGTAACATGGTGAAAGCACTATTAAAGTGCCTACAAAGTGAAAAATTTTATTATTTCCATGGATAGACCTTGCTAAACAAAAAATAGCGGTGCAAAATTTTTTGTCAAAATCTTTTATAGATCTTGAAATATTAACATTTAAAGTTCTGAATTGATAGCATCATGTGGGGTTCCGACAAATATGCATTTTGTTCAAATCTGCTGCTAATCCATAACCTTTGGACGAAATTAAGCCAAACTAGGGTTGCTGACATATCTTGTGGTAGACAGATCACCAACTGGTGCAGGTTTGGCTCAAATTTATCCAAAGGTTATGGATTGGCAACAGATTTGAATAAAATACCAATTTGTTGGAACCCCACATGACGCCATCAGTTGAGAACTTTAACTGTTATTATTTCAAGACCATTAAAGATTTTGACAAAAAATTTTCCCCTGCTATTCCTCATTTAGCAAGGTCTATCCATGGAAGTAATAAAATTTTTCACTTCATACGCACTTTAAGTGGCTGAAAGGCTTGGTTCTACCGTATCCATGTTCATAAAGTGAATGTACATGTATGTGTGTATATAGATATGTATATATGTCTGTGTGAGTACATTTATGTATGTGCATCATGTATATTTATACATGTGTACGAGAGTGTTGTATTTGTTTCTATACTATTGACATGGGATATCAATTCTATTTCTTTACAGATGTTGAAGTATTTTACCTTGATGCTTAAAATCATATCAATGTCCCCTTTGAAAGACATATTTGAGAAAAAAACAGCAAAGATGCTGTACAAAATCGATTTCAAGGTTACATTGTATAAGCATGTTTTATAATAATTAACTTTATATTTTAATATGAAGATTTTAAATGTTCGAAGTCTTTAAACTAAAGTGTTGTTCTCGTCCATACTCAATGACTAGTAGAAGTATCCAGAACTGAAGAAGGCTGCATGCAGGGCACTGAAAAGTTTCTTTCCCATATAAGTAGAAGAAAGAGCCGATCAGGAAAAAACATCAAACACCCCAATTCACACAAACGCCGCTTTCAGCTTGCTTTAAACCTATGAGAGTGGGGAGATATTGCTACACCACGCTGGCACCAACTCGGTACCTACACAGATACTCATAGGCCTGCTATGACGGTTTCTTTAAGCGAATCTATAATTTGAGCTACAAAATAATTGTACGTACGAAACTTATTGTCATTTTCTAGGTACC
This sequence comes from Hydrozoanthus sils, assembly GCA_027575215.2. Classification (NCBI taxonomy): domain Eukaryota; kingdom Metazoa; phylum Cnidaria; class Anthozoa; order Zoantharia; family Hydrozoanthidae; genus Hydrozoanthus; species Hydrozoanthus sils. The sequence continues at coordinate 21,400 of JAOBRD020008564.1, forward strand.
TTTCATAGTCAATTTTTATAACGATTTGGTAAACGAAGAACAAACTACTTGTTACTACCACGAGGAGACGAACGACTGCGTCTTTAAAGAATTCTCCGTTCGATCGCCGATTTCCTTAAAGCTTTCAAGAAAGTCTTCGTAGGGAAGGCTAACACTGACTAGATATTTATCCAGCACAGTTACAAAACACTAAAACTGGTTTTTGAATGCTAAACAATAAAGCTTAAGCCGACTCGGATACATGAAAGGACAGATTTTGCTTTTATACCGCAAAGTTACGACAAAGTCTTTCGCTCTGCCTCAGACGCAGTTCTGGTGGATTACAGGGACGAACACTTCCTTTGATTTCCAGGTTTCAAACTGAAAAATTGTCTGTGATCTTATTTCTAACTTAGCTTTCGATTTCAAACATCTATTTCAATATATTTGCCACCCAGAACAAAATACTAAACATTGTCCATCCCTGATGTCATTCGAGGCCTGAGCATCGATCTCAACCTCAAACAAAACTTCAAACTGCCTCTAACCTTAAGTATAGTCTCCTATACATATTTTCCTACCATCACCTTACCAATTCTTTCTAAAACAACAGATAAAAGATAGGGCTACTTTGCTGTTGCTCCGAAATGGTTCCTGCATGAAAGGCATGTTTGAGTTTCTGAAATGTATTTTGCAACGTAACAATGCGTGACCGAAATATATCCGTCTTACCTGAAGTTCTGGCTTTCTTTACACGGGGCAGCAGAAAAATGTCTAATAAAATTTCTAAAACCTAAGGTTTTCGAATAATTATTTGAATTCAATGAAATCCGCAGCGTCTCTTCGTTTGCCAATACTCCTAGACTGTTTCTATTCACGAGTTGGTGACAAGAAAACAAAGTTAGTTGGTTCCGCCAAAAATTTCTTTGTGCACAATTCGCTCATGCGCGTTTGGAGATTGACCGCTGACACTGTTTGAGAAGGACAAAGGATGACGTCATGGTACGCATGACGAAAGATGACGTTTCATTTCTCGTCTCAGTGTCCGCCTTGCATCTTATTTAGTTTCAAGGTGCAGCTGGCGGGCCGGATACATAAAAAATATTTGACCAATTTTAAAAAAATTTTAAGTTACACGTATAAAAGTTGTGATAAAATTGAGGCGCTACGTCAGTGTTTTAATAACCTATTATAACTATATATAAGCTTTACACCGCAGTGAAAGTGTTCACTAAATTGACTAAAAGTCTATACTGCCTATAGACTACATTTCTATGCTTCAGTTCTAAATTTTACTTAGACGAAGGACTACAGTCCGAAACCACAGTTTGTTAAAATTTTTCACGATGTAAGGTTTATCAAAGTGTCACAAAAAGGCGAAGATACTAAAAGTAAATGCGGATTGTACACCCACCACGAAGGAGATATTACAAAGGATAATCTTTCCATTGTCTAACAATTACGATCGTATCGATTTTTCCCGTTACAGCTTGCCTTCATCGGGTTGGTTAGACTGACAGCAGAGTTTTTGTTCCGTTTCAGTACTGCATTGGCGTTTCACAGCAGCCTGGACTGATTTCCGAGCCCACGTACCCAACGCAGTCAGCTAGTGCGACGAAAAGACCCAGTTCCACCCGAAAAGATGGATAAAGTAGTCTATAAGATTGAGATAAAGTTAATATTGACGAAACCAAGAGACCGCTTTAAGAAAAAATAAAGGAGTTATTAAACAGGGTCATGATATGTCCGAGAAGCAAAGACTGGCACCTTCGCAGTGGCTGAACATGTAAGCCAAACCCGTCATTGTCCAAACTGGCAAGGAATCAAAAACATCGATCGTGATCAACCCTATTTAGTCTAAGTGAAGCAATTCAGGAAACCAAACAATATCACTAGAGACATCGGAATTGATATTTTTAAGCTTAGATGCCGACAATTCGAAATTCGTCATCACAATGACAGCAAAGAAGCAAAATAATAATAAACAGTGACAGTTTGAGAATAATACAGTGAAAACATCGCGTTCGTTTAGTAATGACTAAAATCGAGAGACACTCGAATGAGTATTGTTTTGTCATTGATCTTCCTCAATGAACAATCCTTTTCACTTGATTTGACTATAATAAGAACTAAAACTTGCTAACACCAAGGTCCTTTAAAGGAATAATTAATGTAATGTTTATTACAATCTGGTGAAGACTTGTAATAACAGTCGAATTCTCGCGTTGATTCGCTAGTAGTTATTTCTTTGGATTGCGAGACGATCGAATGAATATCGTTTTTTAACTATAGCAGATACTGACTTTCTTTACAGTTCGAAACGTCAATATCTTCTATATCTCTTTTATTTTTCCACGTCGTGCAACTTAAAATATTTGTCAAACTGTTTCCATGGATACACTGACGAAGCTTCTCATGAACTTCATCACCGAAACTAAAACGTTTGACGCAAGGAAACGCAAGCGGGCTCAAGGTTGACACCATCCGTTTTTGAACGACTATCACAAATGCCTCGAGTCCGCGTAGGACCGGGAGTGGCATGGCAACAAAATATGTGCAGCACATGTGCTTAGACGTTGCGAGGTCATCCGTTGTGTATAGTCTTCGTTGCTGATATTTAACGGCCGGAGAGTAAACCTTTCTTAATTAAGTTTAAACCATTGCGGAAATAGAGCATGACTGAATGGAGATGTTTATCAAGACCTCAGAAAGTTATGCAATAATGTTCCACATTTCGCGTTAGACTCGAGATCGAGGCCGCTTCCTCCCACACCGAAGTCAGTTTCTTTCAGGTCAGTAATTCAGGCTGCATCTTAGCTGGCAATGAATTATAACAGGTAACCGTGAAGTCGTCTGTTCGCAAGCTACCAATGTGGAACTGCAACAGGCTACCAACATACTGCCTAGGAAAATCGGGCGTTGGCGGAAAATACAGTGCAAACCACGCGCCTATGTAACCCAACCTGATGGGCTATTTTTCCCTGGTCAATTCTGGAAAAAAAAACTAATCAAGCTTTGTTGAACCTGTTAACAAATTAAACCTCCCTTGAGACCTGGTGGAGTTTTGATAAATATATAGGCGAGAGTTTTTCGATGGGAAAGTATAGAGGCGAGTGTCGGCTCAGTATTGTGTTCAGTCCCGATTCAAAAAGGTAAAGACGTACCCATTAACACTAGAATGGCCATGCCCTTAAACTAACCTGATAGGCATTTTTCTATCTGACTGGTGGAAAATCCTGCGACCTGGCGAAAAATTTGTAAAAATCCATGATGAGGTTTCAGAATTAACCACAGGTCTGTCACATATATAGGGTTTTTTGAAATGCCAAGTTTAACAAGTAGGGGTGCTAAAAATCCCAGTAATTCGGCTAAGTCGACCATGAATTGTGGTCAAAACAACATTCTAATTCCAAGTTTTGTAGCTGTGGTCGTGCATAATAACACTATAAAAACGAACCTACTTCACCAGTATGGATTGTTTTGTTTCATCTTGTTTACAAGCTATGTTGCTTTCTTAACCGTTAACGCAGAATAACGCGCAAATGAAGCTGAAATAGTAAAGCTTTAAAGTATTCATACTTCATACAACAAACTGGTGTCACAATCTAAAAATCAGTATAAAACTTCGTTTTTTTATTTTAAATACAAACATTTACCATGTTGTGTCATGGCTAGCTTGTCAATCACCAACCCCCGGCTTTCCAATTAAATAACATGCTGCACAGGTCCGTACGGAGGGAGCCGGAGGGGGTGAGGGGAGGATACGATGGATCACCCCCCCCCCAGTCTGCGAAGGTCCACTTTTTTGTTTACCAACTTTTTCAAAAAGCAACATTATCCTCTATGTTTTTTTTTCTAATTTGATTTTGAAATTCAAAAGTGTGAATAATACCCAGGTTTTAAGGTTGGTTTGCCTGCCTGTTTTATATTTCAGTGTAAGACAACCTAATTTGCAAAATTTTTTGGGGGAGCATACCCCCGGACCCCCCCCCCCCCCGTCCCCGAGACTCGTGCCTTCGGTGCCCGTTTGGTCTGTTTGATTTCCTTTTTGCTCGCATCTTCCCGCAAAAATTCCTGGCAACAGGCCTGCTTTAGTACTGGCTTGCATTACGTCAACATAACCATAGGGAAACCCTCTGACACATCCAACTATCAATAACCATGTACGATTCCCTTTGAGGAAGAATGTCAAAAAAGTCAATGCCATGCCTCGATTCTTATAAAAAAGAAGCCCTAACCTTCAACCCGGCCTTCGAACACACTCCCCTAATTTCCATTTATTACTAGTATAGTGTGTCGGAGGCGCAGTGTTCGATTCGTAATGCTAGGGACACGTGTTCGAGATCCGGTCGGGCCACTATGTTGTGTCCTTGAACAAGACACTTGACCCGACTTAATTCGCCCGGGCTGGTGTGGTGATGAACACTTCATGACCAACATGATCAGATAGCTGAGCGAGTTAGTAGGATCCGGGTAGGATTTAGTGGACACTATTGGCTTACTTTTCGCTTGGATTGTCCATCAGGTCCCTTTGTTCCGCAAAGATTTTATAAGCTAACCACGTGATTCAAGCTAATTGTCATCATGCATGCGCCGATAAATCAAGGACCCTTTGTTGATCTATCTATCCATGGTTGTTTAGTGAGTGGACATCTACATATAAATCTAAATAAACAGTGCACAGCAGCACCCCTAAGGGGATATCCAGCGCAGGGGAGTCGAACGGCTAGTCATAATATCTCTATCTCATAGTATCATAGTGTCATAGTATCTCAAAAAAGAGAAATCCACCTATCAAGAAATACACTTTTTGCGGAGTCGAATTAGAACAAGTTGGCGAGATCACCTATTCAGGGATCTCGCTAACAAGTAAATTGAAATGGGACCAACATGTATCATTAGTATCAAGCAAAGCATCAAACATCCTTGGTGTTGTCCAACGAAATCTATATATGTGTCCCAGATCAGTAAGAAATGCAGCCTACAAGACCATTGTTCGACCAATACTTGAGTATGGAAGTTCAGCAAGGGACCCATATTATGAAAAGGACATCCAAAAGTTAGAAAGAGTACAGAGGAAAGCCGCACGATTTTGTACGGGAAATTATAACCTCTATGTTAGTGTGAGGGAAGTGCTAGAGGAGCTCGACTGGGAAACTCTTACAAACAGAAGGAAAACCGCCAGACTCTCCTTTTTGTATAAACTCTCTCACAACTTAACAGATTTGTCTGTAACTCATATGAAACTAAATTATGAAAGAAGAACCCGTGGGAGTCACGATTTTAAATTTATAGTACCCAGGGCAAGAACAGATGTTTTTAAATTTTCTTTAATTTTTCCCTGTACGTTAAACGAATGGAACTCTCTCCCTAAAGGCATAGTTTATGCACAATCAATAGATAGTTTTAAGTCTAAATTAATCAATAGTTTTTAATATTTCATTTTTATCGCAGTAATTTAGATTTTATATTAATATTATTACTATTCTTATTATTATTGTTCTAAAGTTGGTGTGATATGATCTAAGATTTTTACCGACTGAATAAAATGTAGATGTATAGATGATAGTGGCTAGCACAGATAAGTCCTGAATTATCGGTGTTGTATAGATGGTGCTTATGTTCAGAGAGTTGGCGCTGCAGGCAGATATTAGAATTCGGGGACAATACGAGGGTAAAAGGAAGATCTGTAACAAAGTTTACTTCAGGACTGAATGTTTTGGAGTATTAGGGAGATGATGTGCGACGTTGTCTTCAAAGCTAGTGAATGGCTTGAGTGGAATGACATTTGAATCTTGCATATCAACTAGATTGTGAACAACCTTATACAAAACTCCTAAAACAATGATTAAAATGGTATCAATCAGCTTCGATTAAATCAGTATCGACTAATGAATATAGACTGAGGATCCAGACTAACTTAACTGCGCCTATTTATTTTATCTCGTTGGG
>JAOBRD020008672.1:0-10774 GCA_027575215.2 Hydrozoanthus sils
AGTTTTACGAAGTTGGGTAAGTACAAGCTACATTAAAGCAGCAATGTGATTGCTAGCTGGGTACTACGTATCTTACCCATGACTTTCTTTCTGCTTGTGATACTGTGCAAGATCAACTGGGTCAATTGCTGGTCTCTCTTCTGGGTTCATTGTTAACGAGGTTGTTCGGCGCAACCTGGAGTCAAAGGCATAAGACATTTGGTTTGGTGGCAGTGCCCAAAGAATCCTGATTCATATACAGACTACATCTGTATGTATAAATCTTTGGTACACAGAATTGTGGTATTGACATGTGACATACATTGTTATCTGAACTAAGAAGCTTGAAGCAGGTGACTAGATTAATTTTTTTATCGAACCCTAATAGGAGCAAGGGTATTCAATAGCAAATAAAGAAACTAAAACGAAAACTAATGGTTCAAAGTTCACACAATTAAAGATAAATTGAAGTTAGTTGCTGTCCTCAATCTATGTAAGAACGTTTTTTTGTTAAATCACTTTTAAGATAATAGCAAAGACCTTTCCTGAGTCAAGTGGTAGCACTTATCTCTGACTTCTGTAGTGTTATGCAGAAAAGAGTTTTTGACTCCCTCTGTACAGGACACTAATTACTCATTTACTGTATACAGTTGGGTCGACGGTAACAAGTCAGGCAAAACTTGTGTCATGATAAAGGACACAACATAGTAGTCTGACAAGGACTTAAACTTACAACTCTAGGAGTACGAGTCAAACACTCTAACCTTCTGTCCACTGTGCCACCGCCTATCACTTTAACTTACTTTTTAATAGCTTTGCCAAACGACTTGCGGATTCCCATTTTTTTCTCTTCTTTGAATGGTGACTCTCCAACCTGTTGATTGTTGGCCGCCCTTGGTTGATTTTCCTAAAACAGTTTAGGTGCAGACATATTTAACATCAATGCTTGACGGTGTATAACAACACAAATTGTATTGTTAAACCAACACTAGTACCGTACTTTTAATTAGTATCATAATGCTTAATTAACAACATAATGTTATTGCAAATACACTTGGAGCAAGATATATGGTTTACCTTTTCTGGACTCCCTTGTGAAGGTGAATTAATTGCATTTTTTCCTGGTAAACAAAAACACAAAAACATCAATATAATTAGGCCAGCTACAATTTTATTAAGTCTCCAAAAACGCTATTAGGCCATTTGTAAATCTGTGCATCCTTTTTAATATTTTCAGATATTCTACATAATCAAGAAAACACAGTGTATTAACATTTGTTTTGTTGTTCCCCAAGTTAATCACAATTGCTTGAAAACAAACATTTTATAGAGCTGTTTTGAAGCCTTTCTTGTATCAAGATCTCCTATTAAACATCATGCAGTAGTCTCTCATGCATCTGACTGGAACACTTATTAGCCTGTGGGAAAACATGATGAATTCCGTGTTCACAGCTCCATTGTTCAAATACGACCTTGTTTGATTCAAGTGTAAGTCTGTGGTTCTTCATTGGTAATCAAATCTGCGACAAAGCCAAGCAGATGAAGTCAGTGTGGTGTGTAATGTACCATCAGGTTTCATCCCTTCAGGACAGTGATGTTGATAAAATAATTAAATGGAACTTTTCACAAACAGAGCTCATGTGCTAAACCACTAATTTTGAAACTTTCTTAACTTACTCATCTACTGTCCCATGGTACGTAGCTATGACCAGAGATAAGGAGAAATTGAAATACAAACTATTACGCATTCTTTTTAGGCCAATTGTAAGCACAAGAAGGGAAATAACAACACAACATATTTGGTCTCAAGAATTCCCTGATTCTGGTGCAAAACAATTTGGAATATATATGACACAGTTGCAAAACCTGTAAGTACCAACTCACAAAACACTGGCTTGTTACTCTAAAATTAAGAAATATAATAGTTGGAAGCTTCTGACTCATAAGCATAAATTAACTTTAGATACTCACTTAAATTGGGTTCACTTGAACTTCTTGGCTCCTTTTTTATCTTAAAGAAACCTTTTCCAATGGATGATCGGAGTTCTGGATGTTGTCTGTTGAAGTCTGACTCAGTCTCAGCGTCTGTTCCTAGTGCTCTAAGGTCCGGTGTCACTGGGTTTGACACTGCTTGCATATAGGATTCTGTAAAATACAAAATGTTGGTTATGTACAATGTTTGAAGGAAAGTGCTCTGAACACAAGTTGAATGCTTAGAAGAAAATTTTGAGTCACTGATGGGAATCGAACTTGCAACCCTCTGATTACCGGTCAGATACTCTACCCACTGAGCTACAGAGTCTCATGGGGTCCGCCAAGTCACAGGTTTTAAAGTGCTTGTTTATTTCCGCTTGAAATATGTCTTGCAACTGCTTGCTCTGTATGCCCAACAGTTATATAAGATTGTTGCCTTGTTGAGCAACTAATATATTATCAGATCTTCTTTTAGCAGTTGACTGATGGTTGCGCCAATGTGCAGCATGTGAAACTATGTAGCACATATGACGTTTTGACTTTCCTCCTTAATCATTGTATATAGTATGTTCTATGCTATTTAATGCAAACTAGTTGATACCTTAATGTGGAAGTTTTGCAACTTGGTGTTGTATAGAATGAAGGAAAGTGCTTCTCAAGTTTGAGTGATCAGAAACAATTCTGAGTCACTGATGGGAACCGAACCTGCAACCCTCTAATTACTGGTCAGATGCTCTACCCACTGAGCTACGTCAGAGACTCACATGGGGAGCCAAGTCACAACATTTAAGTTCTTGTCTATTCCCTGCTGGACACACGTCTTGCATCTGTTAGCTCAGAATTTTTTCTGACCACTCAAACTTGAAATCAATTATTACAAAAAAGAAACAAATCTTGATTAAGGGTATGGAAGTATTACAAAGTACTGCAGGGACTTCAGTACTGAAGGTTCTAAATAGTTTGCTTTATTCAGCTCACATTGAATTTTAGTTACATAGTTGACAGACCACTGCACAAGGATCACCTTACTAGCTACTTTCTGATAAAATAAATTAAACTAAAGTTGTGATCAGTTGTCTTAAGTAATCTAATAAAGAAACGGAAATACTGGGCCCTACTTATTTACATTCCTTATTTTTTCATCTAATTTAAGTAAATTTGTAAACCTATGAGAAAACATTTATTTAATTTAACTAATTTAAACTAAAATGCATTGATAGGATGACACTGTCAAAAATCACATTGAAAAGTTTCAAATACCTGAAAATACTTGTTTGTCTTCACTTGTGTCTGAGACTGCTGAGTCTTCTTGATGAATCTCTGTGTCAGGTATTGCTGGCATCTCGCTGCTGTGTACACTGGTAGCATCTGTAGATGAGGCCCGACAACTAGAAACCTGGCTTCCATCTGATGCACTTCGATGAACTTTTTTCTTAATCAGGTCTTCTGCCTGCATATTTGGTGTACATAATTAAAAAAAAAAAAAAATTGGTGTGTTGTAAAACAGGGCTCTGCCAGGGGAGACCCTTTGCCTGGGATGCATAAAGTAATAGACCTATTAATTTTTATTAGGCCTTAACAATCTCTTAAAGCAGCACTTAATTGTTGAAAGTCTGTAACAAATAAAATATCACTACTTGCCATAGCTATCACTTGATCAATTTACTTGCCTTTTTGAGCTGACCAACTGACTGTTGCATCTCTTGAATTTTTCTGTCTTTTTCATCATTTGCAGCCTTTAGAATTTCAATCTCAATGCTTAGTTTGTTGACCTCTGATGCTGTAGATAGGAAACAAAACAAACCAGAATGTTAGCTATACTAATCAATATCAACTGGTTCCAATATTTTCTGTTTGAAAAAATTAATGATCATGAATGTCATAAATTTAAGTGTATATATATCAGAATCTTGGAACTACAAGAGTATTAGAAAGATTTTCGAAAAAGATGAAAAATGCTGTTTGTTTAATTTAAATAGCTCTTTTAGTTGCTGAGATATTAAGGTTTTTCAAAATATGCAAACTGCATATATAGGTTGTGACATGTTGGGAACAAAACAAGTATTTCTTGCCAAGTTTCAAGTCCATTGCAGAAGTACGTGGTTCAAGAGACAATTGTTGCTTTATAATTTACTCTCATCATGGCGTACCTATCAAATTTGCATATTTGAAAAATCTTAATATCTTTGCAAACAAAAGAGTTATTTCAATGAAATAAATGAAATTTTTCTTCTTTAATGGCATACTTTATAACACTCTAAGTTCCATGATTCTGATACATACACTTCAACCTGCATTTGCTTGATAACCATTGGGTTTCACTTTTCTTGCAAAACTAATTTTAAATCCCTCAGTCTAATTATAGTTCTGGACTTGTTACTGATCACAAGAAAATTTGTTTTAATTTGCGCAACATGGCCATATTAATAATTATTAATTATTCTGTCAAAAATTTGTTATTTCTATGGTGCTACTCCATTGGTACTACAACAATATGATATGCAAACATGACACATGTAAAAGTCACTTTGGATCAATGTTTTAATTATCTCTCAATTTTTTTAACATAATTTTACATTTTTATTTACAGGTAAAAGATCTAGCTAGTATATCAAAAAATACTGCTGTTCAAAGGTAATAAATCATGATAAATTATCTTAATTTCAATAACATTAACTACTCATACCTTTTTCTCTGAGCTGGGACTTAAAACCAGACAATGGCCGACCTTTGATGGAAACATAAAACTACTGATCATGAGTCACTGCATGATAAGAAACATTACACATACACTAGCTTTCAAAACCATCAAGTAGAGTTTTTATGTAGGTTGAGCAGACTTATCTCCCATGAAGCTTCGTTTTAGGGCAACACTTTATATGGAAACAACTGTGAATTCACAACCATGTAATAACTGCAAATAATACATACTTAATATTAAGTAATTTGCTACCACTAATAATGGACACTAAGGCAAAAAAGGCGACAAACATTACCCCGTTACCTAATTTTCACCATGTGCAGTTTTTGATTCTTGAGCATCAATCGAATTCCCTGGTCAGAGCAAATTGTTATAATCCTTTTTTTGTCAGCATTTGGTGGACGGCAAGAACTCCTAGGTGGGTCCAGAGGCATGCTCCCCCTGGGAAATTTGTAAAACTTGACTCTCTAAAAGGCAGTTTTCTGCATTTCCTTGGCCAGAATTGGTTAACTGGGAAGGTCTATAGTGGAGCTACTGAAAAGTACTCACGAAAACTGAAGTATTTGACTAATTTGCCAATTATTCACAGTATCAGTTTACAGTTGTTCGTTTTTCAGCTGATTCCATTATACGGACTCCATTTAGAATGAGTGTACTTGTGAATCCCATATCTCTAGTGAGCTGCTCCCTAGAGATCATCCATTTATGGGATCCAAAGCATGAGTCAATATAACTATTGAAGTCCCATTCATCACAGTATGTACAATTGAAGATTTCCTCATTTAAGAATTAATTACAAACAACAAGACAATACATTTCAAACAACCAGATGTTGCATCAAGCATCCGGACTGAAATGAAACCCCTGATTATATTATATACTAGAAAAATAGAAGTTTTTTTATAATATATTGTAAATACTGTAGCATGTTCCAAGAAAAACAGGGCAAAATTAATGTCTTTGTCTCTCAGTGTTGAATGAGCAGAACAGAAGAACAAGTCATCTGATAAGTTGCAAATTATTATTTTACTTGGAGTATTTTGACACCTTAATTAGGTTCTACCAGTTTGCAGCAACATCTTAACGAGACTAAAATGTAGTCTAACATACACTAAGCATGCAGTGTTCTAGGCAGCTAATTAAAAGAAATGACAGAGTACCCTGTTTCAGAACAACAACAACCTGTTTCTGGTATTTGCACTCTGATCAGACAATTATAAATTAAAGCAAAATAACTGTATGACATATACAACAAGTACTGAAAATCACAGACTGATTATTCAGCTGAGAATTATATTATCTTGAGTGATCATACAAAAAACTCAAGAACTTGGAAAAATATTCACCATTGAACTTCAAAATTTTCTGCATTTTGACTGAAATTTTCATATAATGTATTAGGGCCGAGGCTCTGCATGAAAACAACAGAACACTGAATGAAAATAACAGGGTGCTGGACATAACAAATGATAAGAGTTCCAGGAAAAACAACAGGGTGCAGTGCCCTTCTTTTTGGCCTAGCTAGAACACTGGTACACCCAGATCAGACAGACCTGATTGATGTGGCAAACATGTGGTATGAACATATTAGCCAGAAGGGCAAAATAAAAGGGATGCGGCATGAGTGCTCAGATATTTCAGTATGATCAAAAATGAACTCGGCAAGTTCAAGTTATAATTTAACCAGATTATAATTAGTTGTAAATGTGTAATTACAGCAGAAAACCAGGAATGAAATCCAATGCTACAAAATATTATTCATGTAATTAAGTACTATGCTTGCAGAGGCTGGAGTTGCTGAGAAGAGAAAACTATAATCAAAATGTACGAACCAAAGATCTGTCAATGGAAGAAGCTATGCAACATTATTGGAATTGTAAGTAGTTAGCCATACATCCTTTTGTTAAATTAAATATACCCAGAGATCTGCACTAAACCCAGAAATAAAGGAATTGATCATCAATCAATCGTGCCCATTATGCCATCTGGCATGTAGGGCAGGACTTTGGACACTCTTGTCATTATATTCTGGGCCAGCTTCTGAACAGTACCCCATTTGTGAAACTCATGAATGACAATTACTTACCTTGCTGCTTCTGGAAATTCTCCTGTTCATCTAGCAGAGCTTCGATGTGGTTTTTCAAGGACTCGATCTCAAGGTCTTTCTCTGCAAGCGCTGCAGACCGGGTTTCATCCTTTGCAAACCAACCAGAAGAAACCTTTACATAATTATAATTTTATAAATGTATACATACAATTGAGGTTAAATGATTTTTAGATGAATTTTACAAAAAAGGCTTATCTATTAAGTAGTATATGTATGTTTCAGCTAAAATGGTACCAACATATATATTATATGATGATGCAGACTTGAGTCTAAATATAAAAGGTATTTTCAGAGAAACAAATAAAAATCAAAATAATTATGAATATTCAACCATAAAAGGAGTCCTAGATTTTAAGAACAATCTGTTATTCACAGAGACATTCATTTTTAGGGAGCCATTGGCTACCCCTAGAAAAGGCTCATTTATTTTAAGATTCTGAGTAAAGGACTGATGCAGCGCAAAATCAAACCCTGCTTTTTTGTATAGTAGACTCGTGGCACATTACAAATTAAACATATAGAAAACCAAAAGTCGCTTAATATATAATCATCACAAATGATGGTAACTTGCCTGTGATTCATTGTCTTTCACTCCAGGTTGGTCCATCGACTCCCGAATACTGCTGAGTGATAACTTTAGTGAAGAAACTTCCGTAACAAGCTCCAGCTTTTCATTCATTAGAGCTGCTGAATTTTGTCTTTCCTGCACAATGGGTCATAAATAGCAAACTATCAGATAATCTTCCCTGTCTTTATAAATATGAGACACCCTTCTCAATCCCTTATCGGGTATAATTTTCTACATGGGGAAACCTACATTATACTTCTCTCTTCTTGACTCCCTCTTACATATTATTACTATCAAAATATGTTTTATGAAATTAAGTCAATTGAAATTAATCCCCATCACACCACCATTACTCAGTATAAGATGGGGACAACAATGGAGGGGAGGGGGGGGGGTTACAACTGCCTAGTGCATTAAATGTCCTTTCTCCATACCTTAAAAGCTAATCATTTAACAACTTTTTTGGTATTTTAATATCTAGGTTAAGAAAATGATTTCAATGAAATTTCTTTTATAAACTGCAACTTTGTTTAAATTGATAGGTAAATTATTACAAAATTTTAAATCGCAGCATAAAAACTGAATTCAAAATTTTCATAAAGATGAAAGATCTAGAATTTTCACCAAGATTCAATTGTGATACTGTAAGTATGAACAGTATACTGTATACATGTATGAACAGTATTTAAGTCTTTACCACCTAATATCTCTTTGTACAAACATAATAGTTCTCAAAATAGCATTTTTTCCATTGATAATCCTGTGGCCATCAAAACCTCAGTAAGTTATGAACATCATTCTGAATTCTTCTTTATTTAACTTACAAAGTAAGACATTTGGAACTGAAAAAAGGAATTTTGATCAATCAAAGTGAGTTACCGAAGAATAACAAAAAACTAAATTCTTGCAATCTTGTTAATGAAAACTAATATATATAGTCTCTGGCTTGGAAATTTACCAATACAGGCTGGATGACAGTCAGGACTATACAAAATATAAGTATGATTCTACTTAAAATTTTCCCCTTCAGAAATGATATACCAACAAACAATGCATTGGCATAACAAAATTTTGCTTGGCCACATATTCTCCATGTTGCAAATTGATGAGCCTTTATATAATCTTTTATAATTATAACCCACCCAATAATTTTTGTGCAATCTCATTGGATAAAATCCGTCACGTGGTACAAAATCGGAGGTAGGTTATCAGCCAATATCCCCCTTTCAATTTGATAACTGCCCTGCAATTTTGTCAACCATTTTTAATTAAAACAACATTATTTTTCGAAGTTTGAACAAGTTTAATTGATAGACAAGAAAATCGATCGTTTCTCTGAGGCTAACAATGAAGAAATTTAAAAACACCTGGTTTCAAAGGCAGTGCCAGACAGCGCAAAAAGGTCAACAAAGTAAGCCGTAAACATATTCGAAGTCCGCTTTCACTAAACAACAGCTTCAACAACAAGCTTAACTAAACCTATCAAGTTTCTAAAGTTAGGTAAAACATCTTAAGCTTAAAATTGAGAGTTTACATTCCATCCAACTGCTGCAATTACAAAAAGTTTTTTTCCAAGAAAAAATTGTTGGGAGGGTTATAAAATAATAAACCCCTTTTTGGCTCACTGGTATATCAAGGATATGTCCTTGCAATTGGCTGAAAGATTGTCCTCAAAATTTCTTAGTTGCCCTGAAAGCAACTGTTCATTTTTCAGGCAATCTATCAGCGGTAGACATTATCCTCCAAAATACTAGGTGCCAGAAGAGATTTATTTACTTATTAAATAACTGTGAGTGTCTGTCCTAATAAAATTTGTAGTGTACACTTAAAATTATTATCTCTACCAGTTTTTCATGTTCATATGTACTGTTATTGTACCAGTGCTAGATCAAGAACAAAACAAATAAAAAAATGAGTTGACTATTTTTAATTAACTTATTTATTAAATATCATATTTGCAATCTTTGGTTAATTGACTCCCAGCTTGATTTAATAATCAATTTGAGAGACAATTACTAATACACGCTTTAGACCAGTTATGAGGTTTTCAACCGGTTGCACCTCGCGAACGCGTCTTTTCGAGAAAATCGAATATTAGAATAGGAAGAATGCCATTTTACTGCCAATCACCCACGATTTAAAATTCTGTACATCACGAAGTCACTACAGCCGGGGGAGGGGCGACACTAGAATGGTTATAACTTATTTTAATTTTATCGACCGACAATAATTTCGTCAAAATCGATATCTGTTCCACTAGTTTCGCCTAATACTCTTTCAAAGTTAGATTTTACATTACATAACTGTTGTACACATTGTTCAGTTATTTCAACATTAACGGTTATTTCAATAAAAATGATATGTTTATTTTTACTTGAACTGTCAACAAACATCAATTGTCGAAAAGACATCAAGGAATAGGAATTCGTGTTATCAAATGTGTGCAGTGATCTGCCAAGAAAAGTTAACAACATGAGTGCATAGCAATTGTCATTTTGTTGTTTTTAAAAACATTATATCATGTAAATCGAGTTGGGCACAAATTATATTTACAAAACGCGACAAAAACTCTTACTTTAATCACAGATGTATAATGACTACAATTTCTTACGATTGCAAAAACACCACAGAATATGGACTGTCGCTAACAGCTTTTAATACCTTCTCGACTTGTAACTCCATTTCCTCCACCTTGATGTTTTGTTCTTCGATGTTAAACTCTTGTTCGCGAATCTTTTCTCCTTGTGCCTCAACCTGATCCGTTAGAACGCTCACTTGTAATATTAGCGACTCCTTGTCTGCTTCAAGACGTGCAACTTGCGCTCGAAGGCTCTCTCCGTTTTCCAAACCATTCATATTCGCGTCCGAGTTCTGTGCAGTAAAACAACAATGAAAGTAAAAGCTTAATATGGCCAATTTCGAAAGCGTCGAGAAGCTCGCAACAGCAAATAAGTCAAAAATAAAACAATACTTGAGTACTCTCGAGCCAGTTAATGAGAAGTACGGCAGTTGCTGAGGGAACAGGAATGTTTCGCGTCGGTTCGATTCGTTCTACGATGGTTTTTAACTCATTTAAAAGCGCTTGCACGCGCTCATCCGGCGCAACAGATATCTGCTGTTTTTTCAAACCTTCCATAAATAGTTGTTCATCCGAAATATTGATCAAGTCGTCCATTTTCCCAAGGGCTTCTGCCAAAATTTCGGCAGCATCAGTCGCAACAACCGCCATTTTAATATTTTGATGAGAACTTCTGGTAGCCTCGTTTCCGTGTCATATTTTCCATTCCGAGCGGGGTTCTAGAAGTGCCTTTTAATTGGCTTTTTTAAAGTCGGTGATTTTCATCGACAATTTTGTTTTGTGGACCCGGGTTTGTGGATTAGCAGAGAGCAGCTGAAGTTAGTCGAAATTACGTTTTTCTCAGGTTTTGGTAACAACAAATGGTAC
>JAOBRD020008777.1:0-10774 GCA_027575215.2 Hydrozoanthus sils
ACTACTACTACTACTACTACTACTACTACTACTACTACTACTACTACTACTACTACTACTACTACTATTACCACTACCGAGTTTTTAATTGATTCAAAGATGAAATGTGCATTGGCATTGTTTTAACTGCGTCCAACTATTCTAGGGTTTATTTTTACTCTTTGCCTGTTTTAGGAAACGTGATTAAATGGATAACTGTAGTTAGCATTGCTTTAAAGGAGGTAATTTAATGTGAGTGCGCGGTCAATATCCTCCAGTAACACATCAACGCCATTAAGATCAATATAATCTTGAGACTGTGCTGGAATTTATGAGATGTCGGCAAGAAAGAGAAAAGGGTAAAAATGCGTTGTAACCCAATCTGATATCATTTTTGCATCAGCTCCTTTTTGGGAATCTGTGATCTGCTAATAGTTTGAAGCAATTTTTGGTTCAGTTTTACTATTGCACTTGCTTTCGTTCAAGTAGCTATATTCCATTGTCATTTGAGAGGCTAGGCTTCTAACTTTCTGAACAAAACTTAAGTCTGAATTTTCATAAACTTATAGCCACAATTCAGTCGGACGGAGTGTTCATCTTTTCTGTAACGTGATGCAACTTCAGCTTAATGTTGTGTGTAATTGACAAAAGTATCTTCATTGTTCTAACGAATTTTTAAAACTCGTTTAAAAAATATTAAAGAAGAATCACAAATGTTTAATTAATTGTTTGGCATAATTTCTTTAAACTCATTATTTTGCGCATTTACGGGTTTTTCAGGCTTTTTTTTCAACCTATTATAAATACTGTCTGCTTTGTTTTCTATAAAAGTTTGAGTAAGCGCTCGTTTGGGTGTAAATACTTTCCTTCTCTTCTTCCGGTCTTTCGTTTATTCAAAAGGGTTTCAAGGAGAAGAGGGTGGGACAAACCTTTTGTTCCCTTAACTAATAACATTTTAACGTGACAAACATTTTCTGTAGTTATAGAGAGCAGCGAGACTTTGTTTTCAAGCATAACCCTTTAATACATCAATGTTTGGCTTCTCTTTGCTTTAGAACCAGCAGCTGCGTTTTTTTTGTTCTTTTTGATGCCAAATGAAATGGCGATGAAAAAGTTTCTGTTCAATTAGATTTCTAATTACCTTAATTCCGTTGCTACTTCAGTATTCATACTCATAGCCCTTGGTCTACCCATTGGTTATTAATTTGGATTAAATTTCCTTTTGTGAGGTAGTAGATGCAGTGTAACAATTAATCAGTCTGTAGTCTAAAACAAAATGATTGTCTTAATCTTTTGTTTGTAATTTCGTCGTCTTTTGCCATCTTTGGGATAAATGTTCGATCGCGATGTTTATCGTTCTAAGTTTTATTCTTGTAAGCTACAATAACGATAGAAATAGCGATAGATGTTCTATTTTGGCATGGGGTCGGGCTTGGACATTACGAGGGATCTTCTGTATTTTGAATAATTGTTCAAAGAAGGTATGGTTCTAAGTTATCCTTCTTGGTAAAGAGTCCTGGAGCTATTACAACAAGACTAACTTTACTCAAAAATGGCGCTTTTGGCCTTCACATGCACGCATGTCTAGTAGGCCATGATATAAATTGTACGAAACTTAAACACATATCAATGTCTAGTGCTCATAGAGAACAAGAGAGCATAGTAAGCAGATATTTGTCGTACTTGTGTATTAGATGACCATGTCGAGCTTACGGTGCAATATTTCTTATTCACTCACCCACGCCACAAAGACAATCGATTTCCTCTTAGCAGGATTTATATCCGCACAGACGATATTTTGTATGATGTGGTTTGCTAGTGAAATCCACCAGACCCAATATATACGGTAGTGATATAGGATTTGACAATAAATTAAAAAGTTCAAAAACAGCACTACACGTTGTGACTCAGTACACGTAACTCAGCTCAGCCGCTCCCACAGGCCTTGAGTTGAATTCAGTTGTTCAACTCTTACTCTTCAACTACTGGTTGTCTCGTCGTACCCACTTCGTGATTGCTAGAAGCATTTCTGCTTTCATAATACGTAATGGAATTAGTTGTGATAATATGGCTGGCTAGTGTACAAATTGTTTTCAGCGAAGTTTACCCTTCAATTGCATGGATTCCAGAAAACCCGATGTAAGTACAGACTTGAAAATGTTCCCTGCAGTTTTGCTTGTTCGAATTGTGTCACGATTGCTCTAAGAAAATTACCGTTCTTTTACGAAAATAGGCAAAAAAGACTTCAGTGTTCACGAGACGTTAATTTCTGCTCGATCAATCTACGTCTCTTAAACTTGACGTTTTCAAAAATAAAGAAAGGTTATTTTACTTTGCTGAAGGTACATAATTATTTCCAATCCTCCAATCACGCTTTTGGCAAAATATTTCGAAAAAGCAGTTATCATAGTTTTAATGAAATAACGCTGTTAGACCTTCCCACTTCGTTTTCACATCTGCTGAAAATTTTACTTACAGAGGAGACAATTAGTCGGTCGTTTATTTTGCCGTCTTGACGTCATCAGCTCGTTTTTCATGCACCTTAATCCACATATGTTTCTCGGTTGATATAATTTGTTCCTTCCAATTCAACCACTGTGACTTATTTACATAAAGTTAAAAAATAAATTGCCCCTAGTCGGATGTGTCTACTTGTGAATATGCAGTGGATTCTCGTTAGAGCGGGATTAATACTAATAACAAGCGTTTTTTGGTATCATGAAGGACTGCGCGGCGTGAGCAAAATCGATTCTTTATTTAGTATTTTGCTTTCTGATTATTTATCTTGAAGTTTCGTGAACGGGAAAACCTAGAATCTGAAGCCATATAGCTTAAACAAATGGAATGTAGTGTAACGTAAATATCTATCACGCAAAGTATTCGTTGGCCTTAGTAACCAATACTACAAATTTGTGCCTTAACGTGTATAATATTAATAACTCTTGCATCAAATAACTGTTAAAGTACGTAATCACCGAAATAATGAACGGTTTGCAGTGTAATTAAACACCTGCTGAGTTTAAAGCTTTAAAACCAACATTTGCTTTTGTTTTGATATATGTATAGCAGAACTTTCACTCGCAAATGACGTAAGGGCAGTGGTTGAAGTTTCCGTGATTCAAAATATTGAAAAGGGTTTTAACTTGATCTCGTTTGAGACAGGTTTTAGAAATCTATTCTTGTTTATTTTTAACCTTACAATTTCCATTTTGAATTAGCAGACTTGGTGTAGAACTTGCTAAAGATAAGGTAAACAACAAATACTGGCCTTAGAAACCAAAACAAAATTCGTGGCTTAACTCGTATAATAACGATTAAATGGCCAGCTGTTATATTAAACGTCTGTTAAAGTACGTAATCCGGCACTGAAATGACGAAAAGTTCGCAGTGTAATTTAACACCTGCAGAGTTTAAAGCTTCAAAACCAACATTTGCTTCTTGTTTGGATATACGTGTAGCAGAACTTTCACTCGTAATGACGTCAGGGCAGTGACTGAAGTTTACATGCATGATTCCAAATATTGAAAAGGGTTTTAACTTGATCTCGTTTGAAGCACTTGGTAGAAATCTATTCTTGTTTATGGTTTACCTTTCGATTTTTCTTTTGAATGAGCAAATTAGGACTTGGTGTAGAACTTGGTAAAAAGGTAAACAACGAATACTGGCGGTAGAAACCAATACTAAAAATTCGTGCCTTAACTTGTATAATAACGATTTTATGGTCAGCTATTATACTAAACATTACTCGTAAGTAATCACTGAAATGATGAACGGTTTGCAGTGCACGTTATTTTGCTCCTGCTGAGTTTAAAGCTTCAAATCCAACAATTTTTGAAGAAGTTTAAAGGTAAAACATTTAGTATAAATCTGTTAAACTCCTAATTTAATTTAAAACTTAAAAATGGGTGACGTGTTTCGACGCTAACACGCATCATTATCAAGTCAAGTAAAAACTTAATGGAATATTGTATTTAAAGGTAAACAATGAGTATGAACCCCCTAGGATACAAGTCAGGGCTTAAAGTTGTACGAATACTTTGTTAATATTTTCCTTTTGTGCGTTTAGGTCAGACTTTCCTGATGTCTCTTATGAAAATTTCCAATTTTTTCGCAGGTTCTTCAAGACTGATGGCTTGATGCGCGTAAAGCAAATGTCGAGGCTAAATATTGTGTGTCCAAACCCTGTCTCTATTTTAACTACTATTAAGAATAACAAACCCAAGGAACTTCTGTTCGAGAACCTGTGGGCGGTGACCAAGGAGGGTTTCGACGCATGTGACACCTCCCGGGAGGGGAGCAAACTGTTGATGCAGTGTGACACCCCCCTGGAACTCAAGTATTATACAATCGTATTCCAACAATACAGTGCCTCTGCAGCGGGACTGGAGTTTCGGCCAGGGAGGGAATATTATTTCATTGGTAAGCTTGGTGTCTTTTGATATCGTGTAGATATCAGAACATGTCTCGTAAGTTAACTAGCCAGCGTTGTATATGGTACTGCTTGGTGGTTTATACCACGGATAAGTAATGAAGTTAAGGAGTAACAATTGTCTTTATTACTACTTTTGATGCAGTTGTCATGGTAATTGTTGTTACTTTCCACGACAAAGCAAAAGGTGAACATTTTCCCATGATTCCTAGCGCATATGCGTCTAAATTTGTCCACAAAAACGCATAGTACGTGAGAATCAGTAAACCTCAAATCTGATGCCCAAAGTGTTGTTAGTACAAGGAAGAGTTTTACCAACGGTTACCATCCCTGAGTTTCTTTTAGCGGCGCAAGGCTCGCATACGAATAGTGGTAAAATGTACTGCCGCCCTCTTTTTTTGGAATGGTCGATTGTTCTTGTTGCTATTGTAATTGTTATCAGTGTTTTGTTATTGTTGTTTTTCGAACGAGGTACTCGTTAGGTGATCAACGGTTTGAGTAAATTCATTGAAAAGCGTTTCTTGTTTGTCGACCATAGCAACATCTGATGGAACACAAGCCTCGCTGTCAAGCAAACGCGGCGGCCATTGTGACAATGGGTTGATGAAACTAAGAGTTTACGTCTGTAATAATGGTCATGGTAGGTAAAAATTTGTACATAAATGGATGATGTCGCCCCATGTAAGCGTATCCAGCGCCCCATGTAAGCGTATCCAGCATCCACAATTCTTTAGCTCTTGCATCCAGAGCATCAGAGCGATCGGGATCCGCCATCTACTGGCAAGGCATCCAGCTTCCAGAAATAAGTTGCATGCACAAAAAGGAATGCATCCAGCATCCAAAATTCTTCAGCTCTGGCATCCAGAGCATCAGAGCGGTCGGGACATCCAGCATCCAGCATCCAGAAACAAGTTGCAACCAAGCTGAAATGCTTCCAGCATCCACAATTCTTCAACTCTGGCATCCAGAGCATCAGGGCGATCGAGATCAGCCATCCACTGGCAAAGCATCTAGCATCCAAAAACAAGTTGCATCCACAACAAGGAATGCACCCAGCATCCACAATTTTTTTAGCTCTGGCACCCAAAATCCAGAGCATCAGAGCGATGGGGATCCGACATCCACCGGCAAGGCATCAAGCATCCAGAAACAAGCTGCATCCACAACAAGGAATGCTTCTAGCATCCACGGAATCTACGATCTAAGCATCCAGCATCCATTAACAAGCTGCAACCAAGCTGAAGTGCATCCAGCATCCACAATTTTTTTAGCTCTGGCATCCAACATCGAGAGGATCAGAGCGATTGGGATCCGACAGCCGCTGGTAAGGCATTCAGAAACAAGCTGCACGGGAATCTGCAGCCACGGAATCTACGATCTACGCATTCGGCATCCAGAGGGTATGGATCTGGCATCCACTATTGCTCTGGATACGCTTACATGGGGTGATATGATAATAGATAATAATAATAATAATAATAATAATAATAATAATAATAATAATAATAAATCTAGTTGTCACAGTTGTAACAACAATAATAATGACGAACAAGATAATGAAAATGATACTGTTTAAACTTTGAGAGACCTGAGTACTTTTAAAGTATTTATAAAAAAACGCGCAAAGTGATTTCTCTCATTAGCAAGCAAAATCAATGTTACAGATATTCCCTGATAAAAGGTTCCTACTTTGGGTAACAGGGTCGAGTTATTCGTCCTGGAAACGTCCACTTGTCTGTCCGGATTTCTGCTTTTGATTGTTGCTTAATGTGAACTCGGGCTGCTTCGGCCAGTTCGGGTTTGTTTTGGGGTCATGAGTGATGACTGCTCGGTCACCGTTTGCTCAATTATGTTTCGAGTTCATGTTTCTGGTCATGGGCCGATGACTTTGACAAGTGCGTCGTTGGTCATCAGCAGGGTCGGTCCACCCCACAGATTTCAGAGCCACTAGAGCACGAGGTAAAGGTAACACATGCATCTTTCCTCCCCCTTTTTTCCTTGCGCTTGTATTTGTGTGGTGTTGTTGTTGAGTTTTCACTGTGCAGCATAAATATTTGACTTTGGTCTCATGAAGGTTTCCTCGGCCTTGTGCTTCAGGCTTCCAACATTTAAGTGCACATTTTTCTATGTAAATTTTGAAGCTCATTTATGGATGACACGTATGTATTTGTTCATGGAAGTACTTACCAGGCTGAGCAGAATTCTCGGTCGAGTCTCCAGGAAAGCAGTGCGCAGTGTCTCTGTCGGCTTTGCTCTGCGAGCAGCTATCCAACAACAGAATACCAAAACAGATGGCAAATTTCTTTTACAAGGACATTTTATGTACATATCGCAAATTCACAATAGCGAACATTTTGATTCTATTAGACATCATATTTACTAAGTGTAACAACGTTGTCACAAACCATTACACTTTCCAAATAAGACATGCAACATGAAATGAAATTTCAGTCAGTCTTTTATAATATTATAATCTTTATTCATTAGTTTTCTTGAACTGTTGTTTAATTTTGAAAATTGTTTGATAGCTATGTATGGAGGAATAATGTTTGTCATGGTTCAGAAAAAATTGTAAGTTTTCTTCAATTGTTGTTTTGTTTGGGGTTTGTTCGATACTTATATATGGAAATGAAGTGTTCACACTAAACGTTTACTTGTTAAACACTAATAGTTATGTGCGAATTTGTGATTTTTTTGCCATAAATTTTCTTGTGGCAACAAATTTGTTACTATCAGCTAAGCAAGGTGTCTGTAATAGTGAGATTTGATTGTATAATGTTTACCTATGACCTCTGAATACTTGCTACAACAAACAACAAGCTCGGCAGGAATTCACTAACGAGTCGTTACCATCTGCGGCGGAAGCAAGAACTTATTGGGGGGCACAGTGAAAATTTTAGTAGTTTGTGATACGATCTGAAACTATTCAGTTAGTTATTGTGGTTTACCAAAAAATTATTTGGGGATCCTGGCCCCCCCCCCCCAGTTCCGCCGCCCATGGTTTCACCTAGTAATAAGTTTTAGATTGTTAGGCCTAATGAAAGTAAGGTTAGAATACAGTTGACTTTGAGCAGTCTAACCTCTATATAAAGGTGAATTTTTTGCTCTTTGTTTTATTTTAAACTTAAATTATAACGACATGGACTAAAGGAACAGCAATGAAGATATCTTAAAACATAGTTCGTCTTGAGGCAGTTTAACTTGCTTATAGAGGTAGATGTTTCTTCCACGTAACTTCAAAAATACTTGCTTTTTTCTTCAGATGAAATATGTTCACCTCAAACAACAACCAGTGCACTTCCTACCACGTCCCTACCCCCGACGGTAGAAAAAGGATATCGCGGCAATGGCGTAGGAAGCACTGAACTGTACGCAGGACGCCAGCAAGGCGAAGAAGGTAGGTGTCAATTAAGGTAACTAACCAAAATTGATAGGGAAAAATAAGGAAAATACCAAACCCTTCCTTACAGGATTTGAAGTGGTTCGACTTCCCAACTGATTCCATTGATAAACTGTCTTATTTACAAAATTATGCGACAGAATTATGTCCCTCGGTAAAACTAAATGGTACAACTATGTCCCATGCTTCCTCGGTCAAACTATTCCTCGCACTCCCCCGTTAACTATGCCCCGTACTCCCTAACTATGTCTCACACTCCCTCGGTCAAACCATGCCCCATACTCCCTCGGTCCAATTATGTCCCATACTCCCTCGGTCAAACTATGTCCCGTAGTCCCTTGGTCAAACTATTGTTCCATACCCCCTCGGTCAAACTATGTTCCGTAGTCCCTCGGTCAAACTATGTCCCATACTCCCTCGGTCAAACTATGTCCCGTAGTCCCTCGGTCAAACTATGTCCCATACTCCCTCGGTCAAACTATGCCCCGTAGTCCTTCGGTCAAACTATTGTTCCATACTCCCTCGGTCCAACTATGCCCCATACTCCTTCGGTCAAACTATGTCCCGTAGTCCCTCGGTCAAACTATGTCCCATACTCCCTCGGTTAAACTATGTCCCGTAGTCCTTCGGTCAAACTATTGTTCCATACCCCCTCGGTCAAACTATGTTCCGTAGTCCCTCGGTCAAACTATGTCCCATACTCCCTCGGTCAAACTATGTCCCGTAGTCCCTCGGTCAAACTATGTCCCATACTCCCTCGGTCAAACTATGCCCCGTAGTCCTTCGGTCAAACTATTGTTCCATACTCCCTCGGTCCAACTATGCCCCATACTCCTTCGGTCAAACTATGTCCCGTAGTCCCTCGGTCAAACTATGTCCCATACTCCCTCGGTTAAACTATGTCCCGTAGTCCTTCGGTCAAACTATTGTTCCATACTCCCTCGGTCCAACTATGCCCCATACTCCCTTGGTCAAACTATTGTTCCATATTCCCTCGGTTGAACTATGTCCCGTTGTCCCTCGATCAGTCAAACTATGTTCCATACTCCCACGGTCAAACTATATTAAAAGCGTTTTAAGCTTTTTGTACTCTTAAAAAAACAGAAAAAAGGTTTTTTCCAAGATTAATACTGAGGATGATAAACTTATGTTAACATTTTAGTGCATCTGGTTTTATTTTGAGAAAAAGAAACCATCTACTTCGACCTCTTATTCTGGAAAAAGTACGATAACCCAGAAAATAAGAAAAAATAATCATATTTCTGTCTGTTCTAATAAGGTGTACAAACACACGCAAATAAGGACCAAATCCGCGTTAAATGTGCCTCTTCTATGATGCAAGTTCGAATCAGAAAAGACGTCATTCGGGAATTTGAACTGAGGGACCTACAACTTCAAAAAAGGTGCTCCTCCGGTCGTTGGGAAAGCCAACTACACTTCTTCATGGAAGTTCCGTTTGTTGGCTGCGGTACACAGTTAAAGGAGAGTAACACAAGCTTAGTTTATAGTAACGTGGTTATGGAAAGACAATACAGTGTGCCCCATATAAACAGGCTTCCTAAACTGGACATACCATTCAGCTGCTTATACAAAAACTACGGTACAGGTACGGCTTAAATAACAAAGCACACGTATACATTTAACAAATGGAGATGAATAACAGGGGCGTAGCCAGGGAGGTCCTTGGATGCCCGCGACCCCCACTCCCCTCTCTTTGTAACTCCCCACTCCCCCCTCTTTGTAACCCCCGACTCCGATGTATACTGTTGCCATGGTAACCAAGAAATGAATGGCCGATTTTGCAGTTTTAGTTGTTGTAAAAATTTAAAAAAAGTTTTCACATGCTTGATTTTAATAAAAACCTTAGGAACTGCAAAACAAAACTTGATTTGTCGAAAATTCTGTCATTTGATAAGATTATGTTAGAATTGGTGCATTATGGGTAAATTATCAACACTTTAAAAAAAGCTTCCCTAACTACGTTTTTTGGTACATATATTCACTATATGTTGCTATAAAGGAGACTAGCCCCTTATTTTCCTGTATGCGGTACTTTTACTAAAAAAAAATTGAAAAACCACGGAGATATAGCAGTTTTTGTTGTTGCCATGGGCAACGGCTTTCTTACCATATTTATGTTGTCAGCAATACGCCATACCATAATCATATTAAAACTTTACCTATCTCAAAGTCTCTCTCTGCCTTTTCATCGAAATAACTCGAGTTTAGACTTCTCACGTTGATTTCAGCGACAGAAATCATGAAGTGCTATGAATGCTTAACAAAATCAAATGATGTGACGTCATTATAACGTCACGTGTTTTAATTACAAACTGACACCATTATTGTGTAGGGCTTACAACATCTATCAATTGACCCAAGTTTCCAATGTTTTGGATGAATAACAAGAAAGTTACGGAGGGGAATCAACCCCCCCCCCCCTACAGAGTACGAGACCTCCAAAAAGCCTAGGCTAGATAGGGTTAAGATAAATTTAGTTTTTTTTTTTTTTCTCCAGTATCCCTTGTAAGTGTCGATGTTAAAAGTCCGCGGGTGGTTCATATTATCCCTGACGAAGGATTCGGCGGCTTCACCTTGGAGATGGCTCTCTATGCAGACGAAGACTACTTGGAACGGCAGAAGCGCTTTCCGTTATCAGTGACGATGAACGAACGGTTGTACTTTGAAGTCGCCGTGGATACACCTGATCAGAGACTGTCAATCATTACTGACACGTGTTATGCCACGCCTACCTCTAATAAAACTGCGAAGAGCAGATATTACATCATCCAAAATAGGTTTGTGGACAAGTTGCGACTGGTTTTGTTTTATGTGTATTTAATTAAGGTGCGAGTAAAATGTAAAAAAGAGAGAAAGAACAGAAAAGTAATGCCGTTAATGCTCTAATAAGCTCCCCATCTCCCCTTAAAGTTTTAAAGAAGCCCCCATTCCACCTTTCTCCCCCC
>JAOBRD020008985.1:0-10773 GCA_027575215.2 Hydrozoanthus sils
AGGAACGGCGAGAAAAGGTTTTATTTTCAAAAATTATTATTATTAAAGGGTTCTACTTTTCATCTGGAACTTAAAAATATAAGGGACTTTAATGTGTAGATATAAAACTGAATTTGCACGGGCTTAGTAATGAATAAAAAATAAGGATGGATGGTCTGAGAGGAACAAGTTTAAGCATGCAGGGTCCCAGTGAATGCTCGGTCACAAAAAGGAGTACTATGATTACAAGCACGAAACAATGGGGCCGGTAGTGAATGGTAAGTTAACGACTGTCTGAGATGACGAGACGGCCTTTTTAAGATCCAAGCCTGAGAATTTGGAAAGCAGTGATTAATCTGAGGCAAAGAGCTAACGAATTTCAAGTAAAATAGAGATTTCGAGCTCTGTCGGAAATGCTGAGAATACGAGCCATTTTGTGAGAAAATCCGAGACTGCCAAACGGCGAAAAAACAAAAAAGCACGAGGCATCGAGACATAAAAAAAACAATAACGAGATTTCGAGAACTAGCCGTAATTTGCTGAGATTTTAAATTGAATTTATAATTTCTAATGCTATTTTCTGGATAATACGCGCTTGATCATTACCTGGAAAGTGCGAGATGTATAAGTATTTCAATTGTAATTAATCACAAAAAATTCGGTCCTGGCCGAACCGTGGAGTTGAGCATGGGTGGTTTTGCCTTATTAACAAAGGACGCACAAAGCAGCTTTAGAACTTATTTACAGGATTACTCACTCATCCGTTTCGTCAACAGGAGTTCCTTTGCCGCCGGACCCACACCAACAGCCGTAATCCACGTAGTTATATGCGGTTTTCCCTTTTGTACTTCCACAGGATATCATCTTTGAAAATTGCCACAATGCACGGGGAATTCCAGTTAGGAAATTCTCAGAATCTGCAAAAAGAGCAATTTCATAAACGATTATACCATAATGATGATAAGATAATGACGATGGTGATGACATGAAAGTGATGATTATGATGGTGATGCTGAAAATGATGGTGATGATGATGATTGTGATGATTGTGATGATGATCTAGTTAGTATGGTGATGGTCGGATGATGAAGGGGATGGTGGCAGTGATTAATGAATTGGTGGTGATGATGGTCATGGCACGATGGTGTTAATGGTGAGAGTGATGGTGATTATGATGAAGATAATGGTGATGGTGATGATAATGATAATGATGATGATGGCGAGTGATGATAATGATGATGATAATGGTTGTGGTGGTGTTGGCGATGATTTTATGGGTATGCAAACCAACAAAGATGAAGTAGAATAGAATAAAGAGGTGATGTCACGACAAAGGTGCTAAAAGTAGGAGATAAGATTCTAATCTAATATCCTTTCTTTGACTAGTATTTATATGGTTTTTATGTAATGTGTTAACTAAACTATGAACACCTGTGCTTGATAGAAATATGTGGGTTTTTTTGAGAAGTTTTCACAATTCTCGCGAATTGATTTGGACATTTCAAGAAATTAAAGTTATCGTTGTAATCAGTAATACCTTACTATTCTTGTTTATGTTTAGTTTCCCTTTGTCTTTTTATTTTTGCAAAAAGAATGCACATGTCATGTTTAAGCCAGGCAGAGTTGCTCAATACTAAACGCTCCTAGACACAAAATTAAGTATGTCGTCTATAGGGATTTCAAACTACGAGCCAATAAAGGACAAATCTTGGTATAATCCGCGCTCTGAGGTCAATCCTATTTGAGTATTACAATTACATTTTAAGATTAAAATGCAGAAATTGTTGATTAAGGAATTCAATAAGCCGTTTTCACCTTATAGGATGGACAAGTCATCTGGACGGAAAAGCCGTCTGACCATATTTTTCATGTAAATGCTAAAGGGAGACAAACAAACCATCTTGTTTCAGCCGCTTTAAATTCACATCACACGTACAGCTGACGTACAAACAGATAAATATTAATGTCGCCATACGCTAGTGTTATTCTCCTTCCCTGAAACAAGCTAGGACAACTTGTTCAACAAATGTGAATTTAAAAACGGCCTTTGGTCGATTAGTTCGTCTAGACAAACAAACAGACGGACAAACTTGTACGTGTACTTGTACTTGTGATAACTGGTTTCTGGTTTTCTACTCTAATTACCTTGTGACAAAAAGAAAAAAATGCAAAGAAACCTAAAATTAGGAAAAAACGAAGGAACAATCTGGAAAAGACATTCATCCTTGTGCCTCTGTTTATGTTCTAGAAGTGTTGTTACTATATAACCGTGAATATCATCAGGTTTTATAAGTCTTCAACAGAAATCTTTTGTTTGCCGTCTACATCTTTGTTTACTCTGCAGCAGGAAGACCTAAAACAGACAAATTAAGGAAAATTAGGGAGATTCTAATCAAACAGTAGCCTTAAGTCTTTTTGTTACAGAGAATATAGTTTTAACTAGACGCCGTTTAGGCGTGAACTCGGGCTTCCTATGGTTTCAACTGGGGGTACGCAGTACTTTCTGCTGGAGTGAAAGAAGCAATTCGTGAACACAGATTAACAAAGACATTTAATTTGTTGAAGCTACTGAGTATTGGCTCAAGGTTGTGCAATTATCGAGAGAAATTTTTATTATTATTCAGATCTATAATCTATGTTACGGTCGATCGCGAATTAGCCGGTATTTAGTCTTAGAACTCCGCTACACTTTTTACTATTCCCTAATAATGCCGTACATCGGCGAATCAGCTCGGAGAAAGAAAGAACTTGAAAGAACTTTTAGTCATTTCTAATTTCTTGGCAGTAGCTACAGGCCAAAATTGAACTCTAACTTTTTCAAGTAGAGCAATAGTAACAGTGTTCGAATTAGCACTTCGCAATTCGCAAACTTTTGCGAACCGATTTTTGGAACTTACGAATCGAAATTATACTTTTGCGAATTGAAGTTTTTTGATATCATGTGTTTGTTTCAATTTTTGTGTAAACGAAGAAGTATAGCCAAAATGTATATAAAATTCGGAACGAAGTTCAGTTTTTACGCGCGCACTTTAATGGTTTTCCTTGACCTTTGGATCACGAAAGTTGTAAACAGTTCTGTTATATTTACATGAATGTACCCATTTAAGTGTATACAACGATAAGAACACAACGTTGACAGTTTCGAGGTGTGTCAAGCAGAAATAAAGACACCTTGTTTTTCTGCGAGAATTTCTGCCGGTTCACGCTCACGTTGTCCCGACTCAAGACACCGATACTGACTGCACGGTTGTACTTATAAAGAAAGACGAGATCTCAGTGAATTCTGTCATATTTATTTTTAGGGAATTATCGCGTTTCTTGTTTCTAATACATCACATAAGATACAAAATTAAGCAATACGGCGGATATAAAAACGGCACTAAAATTCATTAAAACAAAAGCAGTTAAATAAATGTGGTAGATACTTGCTCTTTCGGTTATACATGGCGCCCTTCTTGTTGTTCCTGATTTTTAATTAGCGACTGACAATATATCAGATTTCTTGCATTCATCTTTATCAAAGCTTTTCGCGTAAAAAGTGTTTTTAGTTAAGTTAATTGTAAGATTAGTTTTGTCAACTCTATTTCTGCTCTGTTCACATATAGTACCTTTATCTTTTTTGTCTTTCTCAAACATCTCGATTAATGATGAGTTTTGAAATCTATAAAATGACGCCTTGAAAAAACCCAAACATGAACCCAGATTGTACCGGAAGCAGAAAACTCGAGATTGCGCAGATGCGCCGGAACTAACTTTTTGGAAAGTTCTGAGTTTTTGTGGAGGTACTCGGGATCTTCCACAGGAAGCCCGAGTAAAAAGCTTGGAAATGAATTTTTTGGGAAGAAAGAAAACTAATTCCTTGTTGCATTTGTGTTTATATCGTAGATTTACAAATTTCTCTTCTTTTATCTGTAGTGTGTTAGATTAAAGTAGCATTTATTAAACTATAACTGGAAACTAACTGCAGTTCCTGAAAATTTATCAATCAAGCCACAAGGGGATAAAATGATTAAAAGGTAGCAAGGCAATAAAAAGTGTAATAATATTCAATAGTTTTACCGTATTCGGACGTGGTACAGGTTTGAAATTTTGATATGCAGTGATCGACTAAATATAAAACTTCCTTTATGAACAATAGATGCATTTTCGAAGCACTTTGGTTTACATAAAATTATGCCGACCTAAAAATAATAGAGCGTCGTCTAAACGGAAAGAACTGAGACATTCAAGAATAGGAACTTCGGTTTAATTGGAAAAGCTTGAAAATGAAGTTTTTGGAAGAAAGAAAACTAATTCCTTGTTGCAATTGTGTTTATATCGAATTTTTCTTTTATCTGTAGTGTGTTAAATTAAAGTAGCATTCATTAAACTATAAAGTGGATACTAACCACAGTTCCTGAAAATCTTCCTAGTAGATTTATCTCCTTATTGTTTCTTCACAAACAAAAAAAGTATACATGCGTTTATCCACCGCATTTGTTCAGATACCAGATGGTTTGTAACTTTCGTACTATTGCTGAAATGAGACTGTATGTCAGTTATTTTTAAATTCATGTTTCCCCTTGACACCCTAGTACTTTACAAAACATGGACGGGAAGATATTTTTTTAGTTCAGAAAGGCAACAAAATGTATCAACAACTGTAACGCGCTTTGTTAGTGTCAACGATGTTAAAAAATTCAATACAAACACTTCAAGTTTGATGAAGATATAACTGACTCAACTTTTTGTATATGTTTGAAAGTACTTGAAAGTACTCAGTCGCTATTCATTGTGTGAACAAATTAAAAGGTTTCTCTTTATGGTATAAATTATGTCTCTCCAGCATAAAAGCTATGATTTTTTTAGAAATTTTCAAAAACTTAAATCGATCTTTAAGACCATGCGTCAATCTTCAGGATATTAAATATGATAACAAATTGGTTAGAAGTGTTTATAGCGACATGTCAATAAAACTATAAATATTGAGAATTATACGAAAGTAAACTTTGTGAAAATCTATTTTGGTATTAAAATTTTTGAAGTGTTTCAATTCGAGGGGTTTTAATTGCTTTATTTGGGAAAGTGTATAATTATAACGAATGCCATCTGTCTCAGGTTGGCAATACGAGAACAAATATTGTAAGCAAATGAACAGCAGGAAGCAATAGTTTGACAATATATTGAACAACTAACACTACCCAGACACAATCATTTGGAAAATATTTTTCCTTTTGAACCAAGGAAATTAGTCAAAAGAATATTTGGTGCACGAGCTGGTAATTGAGAATCTTAAATTTAAAAATGGAAGTTTCATCCAGGTAGTATCATAAATGTAAAAAAAATCATTATTATTGTTATTGTTATTACTAAAATTGTAAAAAAAGACAAGAGATTTCGGCTATCTAACTACAGATTAAATTATCAACTGAGTTGATTATGCGTCAACAGCAAGAAATTATAAGAAATAAGGTTAATCAAGGGAATTAAATGAATAAAAGTTGTTAAGGCAATAAAAAATGTAATAATATTCAATTATTTGAAAGTATAGCGTATTGACGTGGCTAAAATTAATAATTGTCTTCATATTTTGTTATTGCAGTGAGCCACGATTCAAGCGTCTTTCTAATTCTAAAATTTCCTTTAACAACAATAGATGCATTTTCGAAGCACTTTGGTTTACACATACAATGATGCCGACCTAAAAATAATAGAGCGTCGTCTAAACGGAAAGGACTGAGACATTCAAGAATTAAGAACTTCGGTCTAATGCGACTGTATATAAACCTAACAGAATAATATAAGAATATCAAACGAAATATTGACCAATTAAACAGTGTTTCCTGAGAGAGCTTAGTCAAGGCCTAATCAACAAACGGATGTTTAATTAACACAGGAAAATTGGTCTGGTGTCTTTTTCTTATCATTGTGGTTGTTCATTTGCACGTCTTTTTTTTCAAAGTCAAACTTATATCGTAAACAAATACAGCGCTATGGTTTCCCCTAGAGTATTATTTCTTAAAGTAATTATAATTTAGTAGATAAAGGACTCCGTTAAGTGTGGGTATATAAAATTACAAGCCCTTGCCAATGATAGTTTTACTTTTAAGAAAGATACGGGAGAAATAAAACAAAGTTGTAACCCTCTGCGGGGTTGTTCAAAGGGTGGTCAATTTTAACCCTTAAGGCGGGGGTACACCGAAACCTTTGTTGGATACTGAGGACGTTGAAAAAGATATTTGAATAAGAAGAATGTTGAATAAAATCAGCAAGGTGAGCCTGGGCCAGTACAGCTTTGGTTTGAGAACGGTTTGGCGAATTTACATCAAATATTAACCTAAAATTATTTTCTAAACTTCCCGAAAAATCACCAATTCAAAGTTCTCTTTAAAACTACCAATCTTTAAGGAAAAAATAGAACTTAAACCTCATCCAAAAAATCTTAAAATATTCACGCTGATTCTTCTTCATTCATCTTCGTTTTAAGCGATGCAATTTTGTAGATTCAAATCATAGACGGATAGATCGTAAGAAACATGAGGTCAAGTGGCCACAAAGCGCGCTTTGGGTGTACTTCCGCGTTAAGCCAAAATTTAAGCAGTAATTTTTTTTCTCTAAGGAAAGGTTTAAGGTTCATAATTATAATATACGTTTTTGATGTTCCAAGGAAAAAATCAACAATTCCAAAATTACAGCTCAAATCAATCTCTTTAATGTTGGAAACGAGAACGTAGGTTAGCAGTCTAACCCTGGGTCATAGCGTCAATCGGCCTTTGAACAAATGCATGGGCCGAGGTGTTTCTTACAGAATCACCGAACTAAATTTGTATAGCTCAGCGGGTAGGACCCAGGTGTTGTGTTGTGGGTTTCAATACAAAACAAAGCTATTCAAGTGTACCTAATCAAGGCTTTTCAATGCCTGTTTACAAAGTAATACAGGACTTTAGTATTAAGGGTCTTAGATAGTCCGGTATCTACCGCTCATGTTGATATTTAGAGGCGTTGTCCTCAGGTAGCAGTTGACAAGCAACCCTACATTTTTTCGATAGGTGTTGTGGGTTCTCCGCCCGTTAGAGAAGCGAGAGACTTGGCCTACGGTTTAACGTCCTTATCTGACAAGATGCAAAGGTCTAACCATTTGCAGATGTTAGAGCAAAGACAGCACCTTCACCGGGGATCGAACCCAGGCCTCCCACACGACAGACTGGCGCCTTACCAACTGGGCTGACCAGATGACGGTTACGGCAAAGTTTATTACTTATGATCGAGCTTGGATCTAAGTTAAAATCTCTATAAACTTATTTTTTTTTACTTTTTAGATTAAGACGTTTATCATCTATGAAATGAGGAATCAAACCACAGAGGAAAATTTCCGTGTCTTAGTATATATGCTTTTTAATAAAAAAAAGTTTTGACCGAGCAGGCCGGGAACTAGTAACCTGTGACGTAGCAGCAGCGAATTGTGTGGATTTTGTGTCAAAATTTTCATTTCTATTGAAAAAGATAAGAACATTTTTATTTCAAATAATTTCAAGGGAATGATTTATTGATTTAAGTTATGACAATATGACTATTGTAGGCAGAATCCATATTGTTTTGCGATATTAAAATCGTCTCTGCCTCATGCCTCTTGCTACGTCACATGGCTTCTCCTACACCAGCATTGCACTTTTCAAGCATGAAAAATGTGAGAGGAACAGCGAGAAACTGTTTTATTTTCGAAAATTGCTATTACTAAAGGGTTCTACATTTCATCTGAAAATTAAAAAAATAAGCTTGTATGATAGGGACTTGAAGCTTTTCTGTTATTCTTATTGTGAATCTTTTCTAAACCCGTCGAAGTCATCATCACAGATCAAGAGAAATATGATTACACTCTTTTTTAATAAAAACGTCATATATTCGAAACGAGGCTGAATTATCTTGAATTTTTTGAAGCTTTTCCCCTTGAATGTTCCTAGAATGTTGTTTAATATATAACTGTGTGTGCAGTTGTTATCCATATGCTTTACTGAATCGGCCGCTACTTTAGCGGGAAAGAACGATATGCGATAATAAACAAAAAGGATTTTAGTTTAACTTGTACATGCACGACACTAAAGGCGATATTGCACCGCATGATGAACATCGGCAGAGAAAAAAATTATTTCCATAATCTTGTGCAGTACCAAAACTAAAAGTTTTTTACCTTCCCTTAGCCGCAATTATGATGTTCTTAAACTATGGGCATTTTTCAAACTCTTGTTCCTATAAGAAAAGTGTATAAATCCAACAAGGTAAGTTTGTCGTAATCAGAAGGCGTCGTTTTCCTGGAAAGAGATTTGGGGTACGGCCGGCTCAGCAATCGGTTGATTCCGATCCCCTTTTAAAAAGTCAGTAGAAGGTCGTTTTGCAGTTTTGTTCAGCCTGTTGGTTTTGAGCAAACCAGAGTTAAAGCCGAGATTTGGACTGTATTAAAAATCAAAAACGAATGATCTTTTGGAATATTTTTGTTTGCTTGATGCTTAAGAACCGTTTGATGATTTCGTCTAGATCTTAGTTAGAACAAAATGCCGAGTTTCCTGAAATAAAAAATGCATATACTATTCTTTTCTTCAGTGACTTTACTGTCCAGGCAGATGCGTATACTATTCTTTTCTTCAGTGATGTTACTGTCCAGGCAAAAGACTGCACAACACAAAACGAGACATAGCCTTTCTTTTATTGACACAGACCCATGATTACACGCATTTGGAGTAGTCATAATTAAAATTGTTGTCGTTGTACTTTGCTTGGTTAAAACACTTGACTGCTGAACTGTCGCAGGCGCATAAGGCCCTTCTGCATTCAATCCACTGGTCACCCGCAGGGTACTGAGATCTATCGGCTGAAAGCATTGGAAAAACAATAAGATTAGAGACGAGCTAAGGAGTGTTTTAGACGTCAAACATGACGTGTGGCTAAATTAATACCAATGAGCAAGTTCTATTGTTCTAGCTTATGATATTTATATATTAAATTCGAACATGTAAAGTTCGCGACACCTGAACTGGGCCTTGTAAACTTTTTCCAAGATATCCGTTGCACAACATACCAGTCCTATTAGTAATCATGAACTTTCAAATCGTTCTGAAAAGGAAATAGAGCCTTTTTACTCTTTTCTTATTACTTAGTTAGACAATTAGGCTGTGAATGTGTTATCTTAGGCCGTGACTCAATAACAATTAGCAAACGTTTAGAAAACAAACAGTAGCAAAATCTGTATCACCAACGTTAATTATTGATTATGACCTGATGAAATTTTATTATTGTTTATAAATGAATAGAAAAGCAAGCTTGCTATGTTTTTAGCGTCTTTAGTAGCAAAAAATGCTAGCTTTCAACTTCAATAAAAAAAATTAACCGCCAAAAAGCGCCAAAACGTTTTTATATTTACAAAACACGTATTCACTAACACCCCTGTCTGGTTAGTCAAGTTGGTAAGGCGCCAGTCTGTCGGGCGGGAGGCCCAAGTTTGATTTCCGGTGCCTTCTTCTTTGCCTATCTGCAAACGGTAAGACCTGCGCGTCTTCGGACCCGGGTGGCAAACCTCGAAGGGGACCTCGAGTAGTCCTATTGCCTGTACTCCCAAGACTTCTTGAGTCAAAATGTTATTAAGAAGTTGATAGATCCAAAGGCGTTTTTTGGAGAATCGAAGAGATTGGCTTCGCTTAGCCCCCTCCTCACACCCCAAGCCCCGTCCCCCCTTCTCTTCTCTGAAGGTTAAAGTGTGAAGTGTCGCCGTTGTCTTACTTAGTCCTCCACGCTAGATTCTCTTGCTAGTCTTTAATTCACCCTTAAAACAAAGAAAACGGCTGCCGCCTCGATTACTTTTTATAGATA
The DNA here is from genome assembly GCA_027575215.2 of Hydrozoanthus sils. Lineage (NCBI taxonomy): Eukaryota > Metazoa > Cnidaria > Anthozoa > Zoantharia > Hydrozoanthidae > Hydrozoanthus > Hydrozoanthus sils. The sequence continues at coordinate 9,820 of JAOBRD020008985.1, forward strand.
TTTTTTTTCGTATAGTAAAATTGCGAAAAAAAAATGATACTAACCACAATTCAGGCAGGAATTTAAATACCGGGTATAATATACAGCGCCGATATCGATGAAAGATGAGCAGATATTGTTATCTGTTATATTGTCGTAGCATCGATCGTGGGTGCGGCAGCATCTAACAACATGAACAGGGAGATCAAAGTGTTACATTTTAATCTAAACAACCTTTAATTAAACTCACATATAACTTTTTATTGACATGTGGAAACCCCAGAAAGAGGTCATTAAGAATTTTTCTATACAATCTTTTTGGTAGCTCTCTGAATAGGCCACTCTGTCAATGTAGACTTTTACTCGTGCCAGCCCTTTATGGGGGCAAAAGACCCAATTTGGTTAAGCTAATGAGACAAAATATTACCGAGCAACGCTAGTTTGCCCCTACAAAGGACTGAAACAAATTAAAAGCTACATTAGCAAAATGGTGCATTGCCGGCCTTCCTCTAAGCCTTAACCCACATCACAACTGTTGAGAGGGAGTTGCAGTCGAGGAAGCAAATAACACGTTGGATTATGGTGACCAGACAGCAGTGCGTTTATGTTTGAATGGTTTTAACCGCATGACGTGAGACCACGGGAAAGAGTCTAAACTGTGATAGTCGAAATGGTTCCCTCAATACATGATTACGATGGCATTTGCCCACAATTACGTGCGTATAAAGTCTAAAATTTGCCCATAAAAAAGCATAGTGAGAATCTGTAAACCTCAAATTTGACACACACAGTGTTGTTAGTACAAGGAAGATTTTCACCAGCTGTTACCTTCTCTGCGTTTCTTTTTGCGGTGTAAGGTTCGCAATGCATTGTGGCAAAATGTACGGCCGCCATCTTTTTTGGAATGGTCGAGTGATTGGCGGCAGAATCGGGGGGGGGGGGGGGGAAGAGGGCCCTGTCCCCTCCCCCCAAGTG
>JAOBRD020009090.1:0-10773 GCA_027575215.2 Hydrozoanthus sils
GGAAGTGAAAGGGGGAGGGGGGAGGTACAGGATCCGCCAATCTGCGCAATTTCAGTGCCAAATCCGTCAATCCGGCCATCGAAAGATCTGCAGTTCGGCTAGAACTATGCTTTGAATCCATAATCCGCACACGTCTTTTACCAAAATCGATATCCGAATCCATCAGATTATTGAATCCACAGATCCGCTGAAATCATTTTTGAAATCGGCGCAACCCGAACGAAGTTTTTGGCCAAATCCGCGATCCGCAGGCCCTTTTACCCCCACCCCCTTACAGCAATAGATACGGTCGCCACTATGTCCAAATATCTCCATAAGCGACAGATTTCCTAAGAGATCGAATCAAATGAAATCACTAATTTTTGTCTCGCAGATTTCAAATTTTGGAATTATATGTTTGAAATGCTATATATTTTTTGACTGTACAAAAGTTAGCTTCATTTCATTGGCACATTTTTTAAGTTTAAAATAAAAGTTATCACAGGCGTCCCTCTGTGGGCTCTGAGTCCTGTATCTTGCGTGGTTGAAACCTCACGCTCTGTGCAATCGAGGTTACGTCGTGTCGTCCACACTTTGTCGTTTCCAGGATCATGGGGCTTCGTCGGCATGGGTTTGTGTGTATCCTGCATGGCAAGCACTTCCGATGGCTTTTGGTGAGATTTTTTCCTTGGATGCGCGAAAACTGCACGCAGGCTAATCAAGCTACACTTGACAACGAAACGATGAGTTACGTCATTCGGCGCGAGGAGGCCATAATGTATTGGGCGGTACAGCGTAGTGAGGGGGCGGTTGAAGTATGAGGACCCAAGAGCACATTGCTCTCATTTACTGGATCCCCGTTGGGGGTGATTTTAGCATCCAAGCGTGTCCCGTTTATGGAGGTTTCATTAGGATGCGAGGGAAGGGAGGGATCGGCCCGGTAGGACTGCGCACGTATTTCGTTTCGGTTTTGCCTCCAATGTATCGTGCACTTGACTCGTCGTCACTCCATTTGCTCTTTCAATAATGCACGCAAGGGGAAAAATCTGGACAACACTGAAATAATGTTCTGAACATCCGGGTTCCCTCATAGTGCAGACTCATTTTGTTAGACATAGAGGCCTAGAGGGTAGAAAAACTAGTCTGATCACAAGGGAGGGAGGGGTGGGGAGGTCCGGACTTCAACACAGAAAGAACTAGGGGAGGGATCTAGGGAAATAAGCTATAACATATATGAGAAAGTATTTTTTGTAAGTTTTTAAACCCGTTTTTTTTTTGTAAGATTTTAAACAAGTTTTGTAAGTTTGTTCTGTCTCTCTTCCAGATCTTTTGGCGGTTCTAGCACAGGCTTTCATGAAACAATTCTAACGCTCCTTACAGATTCACCATATCCTTTAGACAGTGTTCTTCTTCATCTAGCAAAGGTCTTTCTTGGGGAATGGGAGAATTAGGGTGGGACTATCATTGTTTATTCAGTAGGTTTGTATTGGACGAGAATATGCCTGCATATTTCTCATAGGAGAAAAGTTGCATTTTTGTTGAGCCCTCCCATAGCGCCACTGAGACATCATACTCCACAACACACTGTGACCTGCGGAGCCTTTCCGATCCTTTGCCTGTTACAATCTCGATCTCTAATTCCTTCTCTCACTCTCTCACGTCTAATCTCTTGGCGCCTGTGTGGCCAACCAACACATGAACAAAAACAATTGGCTTTTTTCTCTCTCTCGCCCGAATTTTTTCACTAGTGCAGCGCCTGAAAAGTGAAATTATTTATCCAGCCATAGTCAAGGCATGAAAATGACAATAGTTCTGTTATCTTGAACGATTTTTGTCAGACCTCGACTCTGATATATGAACGTCCTTGAAAATCGCCCACATTCCTTTATTTCTCTATCGCTCGATCGCATGTTCTGGAATAATTCCTTCAATGTCTCGTCACTATAAATAACAACAAAAACTAAGTTTATATTGAGCGGTCCTTGTCAAACTTCGATTATGAAATACAGAAATCTTTCGAGAACTTTCAACACTCATTATATTTGCTATTGAGCATGTAAGCTTTATAATTAAGTTTAACAATTAACCCTGATATAAACCGCACTAAAACCGCAAAAATTGCTGACCTGTTTTCATAGTACTGTCAATATATGGTAGTAGTAACAGAAACAACACTATAAGGAAAGAGAACTAATCAAATAATAAGTTAAAAGACACGGCTGGGAATGAGCCTTACGTGGCTTAATTCTCGCAATCGAATATCCGAATATTATGTTCTTACTCATCGTTTGTATCTACAATGTTGGGAAAATAAAATTAATATTCTGTGCTTTTTGATCACACAAGGAAAGAATTTGGATGAAGGGAGGCTCTGCACAGTCATCGGATTTTTCATCAGTTTGGTTATTTTGAGCACAATAATACTATATAGAGGTAGTGCACATAATCTGTGGGCGCGGTCTCTATCTAACCCTGACACTTCCCACGGCTCTTAATATGTCGAGGTGAGCCCTTCCGTGTTTTGTAACTTAATAGATTGTAAAAACTGTGTACAGCTGCGTTTATATATATCAACGGTGTTATTCTGCATTAGAAAAACATCGAAGCAATTAACTAATACGTCACGCTACCCTATTAAGATATAGTTTTAACCAGATTAATTTGCGTGGTGTTAAAGGTTGTTCGATAATACTCACAGTCGCGCCTTTTGTCCTCTGTTGATCAGCAATTTTGAGTATTTTGTTCGAGTTTTTCATTCTGGAATTCCGACCGTGTCCTTGTTTAGTTGTTTCTACGTATGGGTTATTTAGTGTACCATCAATGCCTTTTTCCGCACAGACTTTAAAAAGCATTTGCATATCATATCATTACGCAGTTGCGGACGAGAACAAAGTCTAAGGTAGCTAAATTATTATCTGTTTTATATTTGATGCTGTCCTTCAGTAGTTCTTGGCCTCAATGGAGTTTTAACTTTTACAATTATCTGTTAGTTGTGTTATAATACAGGATCGCTAGTCTTTTTTACAGCCCGCGGACGAGTTACAAGTATCAAGACTTTCATTCTTCAAATTTTGGTCGTCATTATTTGGTCCGATACTAGGAATGGGTAATGTTTAATCGTTTAAACAAACGCATTGGTCTGATACTGGATAGCAATTTTATAAGATGTATTTTGGCTGTTCCCCTTTTCACAAGTTATTAAACTGAAACACATAGAATATTAAACAAAAATAAGGCAATCAGGCTACTCTAAAGAGCTGAACTGCATTAGGCTGAGTAATTTCAATAATTAAATATGTTTTTAAATTTTCTACTTTATTCGGCTACAGAGCTAGCATGTACACCACTACCAACAAGAAATCTGGCTGACACTCAAATTTAATATAAGCAAAACTGAAAACGAATAAATAACAAAGATGAAATAAGGCTTGGAGTTGAAAACAAAAAGTAAGCCAAACGAGTCTCCAGTTCAAAGGCAACTATAAGTGATGTGAATTTATGAATTCTTCTTGTGCTTGGTTTTTGAAAGAGTCAGTAAAGGGGGAAGATTTTGAAGCATATCACTCTATAAGAGCAGAAAGCATTCTTCGATTCGGTCTGCAGTCGAAAAAAAAAGATTTATATGAAGTTACTCCACTGTTGCGGTTTCTCGATGGGAGATCGAGGTCACGCACTGTCTCGTATAACGTGTAGTACACATCGCACACCCACCACAACTTTAGGGAACATCCCCCCCCCCTCCCCGGGGGAGACCATACACGAGCGGATTTTGTTCCGAAGCTTTCCATTTTTTCCATGTAACGGCCAATCCAACCGTTCCTTGCGTGACCCTCGCTTGGGTGCACCCTCGGGTGTGTCACGAGCTGCAGTCACGCACTATGTGTGTGGTTAGAATTTTATCTAATCAAAAGCACGTTCCAGCGCCAGCGGCAACTGCAAAAATGACAATATTTCAAAAGCAGATCTGTTTGTGTCGATAATTGGGTGGTTGATGTTGGGCAGCATAACTGTGTTAACTCCATTCATTACTATATGACTCAGTAATCAAGGCAAATTAATTCATGAAATTTAACAATTGTAAAGCCACAAAATGGCAACGCAGTTGTTCATATGCCAGCATGTCTTTCAGAAAAGTTTAACGAGGATTAAAGGTATCTGCTCGTATACCCTCTGGGCACTTAACTGCCATTTCACACTTACGGACAGATGTTACTCCTGTTAGTTGAGGATTTGCATGAGCTTAACCAAACTTTCCGTTAGGAAAACCATAGTTGATATAGCCGACTGGTTATGAAACCATTGTTGTAGGTCTTTGTTTCTTGTTTTTTTTTGTTTACTAAGGTTGAAGGTGCACAAAATACAAAAGCTTTTGAAATATAAATCTACAAGTAGCCAGTCAAAAAATTCTCACTAACACCCGAAACAAAGAATGTGCACCCTCACCGTTCGTTCAACCTACAACAAAGCATCTTGGTAAATTCTTTGTATTTTCCTTCTGAAGTTTGCCGGCTTTCATAACCTGTCAACTATATTAACTATGGGGGTATTGAGAATAGATACCATAGATCTTTGGCTCACACGACGGCTGAGCTTCTCCATAATTGACTGAGGGCACAGATGCCAGTTTGATTTTCATGATTCAGTTTCTTAGGCGATTTCAGCTCACACTCTCAAGATTGTTAGCTTGATTTAGGCCCGGTTTGGGGGCGGGGGAAATGACAGTGAGGGCCGAACTGAGTTTTAACTTGAAACTAGAAAACTAAATAACAACCCTCAATCAAAAGTATGTCGTTCATAAACGAAATACATTGTGTCACTAGTAAAACGAGCAAAAGGAATTATATTGTGTGTACAATTTGCAAGAGAAATACAACGTATACAAAGATGTTAAATTAAAGGCAGTCTGGTGATGAAATTAAGATATCAATCACATTCTTCAGGTAGTATTAAAAACAAGATCAAGAGGTGTACTTTATGCAGGCTTCGCTTTCACTGAAGTGGTGCAACAAATTTAAAAGGATCGACAAGAGTTATGATTAGAACGTAACATGATTAGATCGACACAACCGCAACATAATAGAACCACTTGAAAACCTGACCTCTAAAAGAAATATGACAGCAGTTGTAGGAGTGTTACGCCGGTTTGGAGACTACACCAGTGTTGTGTATTTCCACTAGTTTTATTACGACATCGCTTTGGAATTAAAGGTATGTGTCAACAAAATGAGCCTGAGATGCCTCGCCCAAGCGGTAAGCGGTTATCACCACTCCCATGATTATCGTCGAACACCAGTCGTGAGCAAACTTGTTATGAGAGTATTGAGCAGACCTTCTACTTCCGGTACCTAATTTAAGCTTAAAGCTTTCAGCAGTTCTTGTTCACAAGGAGTAGAGAAAGGGTCAGGCCTTTGCGACGCTAAATAGGTTAATTGCCGTTAGCTATCAGTTCTCGATCTTTTCTTATCTCTACCCGTCCTCCGAGCCTGATTTATTCACGTGTTCTTGTCTAATTCAAGTAAATTAATCAAGCCTTTAATAATGACTCTCGAAGTATGTCAGAATGATAAAGTCGATGCAGAGCCAAATATATGTTAATCAATATTTGAATAAGATTCATTTCTAAGCGGTTCGTTCTTTGACAAACATTTTTTTCTTTAACCTCCAGGATCTTTTTTGGAAAAGAAAGGTAAGTTCGTGACATTGCAGTTTTGAAAAAGATTAGTTTTCTTCTCTGAATACACAAAAGTTGTTTATCATAGTCTTTATGCTCTTAAGGAACGACTTCTTGACCAGACAATATTTTTATGACATACTTAATTCTGCCTTGCGTATTGGATTAGACCTTTCTCACTTCTAAGGGGGCTTCAGTTTATGAAAATTTTTCTACAAAAGAGCTTGATTTAGGATAAGAAAATTTAGAACAAGTATTCTAGCTTTCAGTAAAACTCTCAGAACTCTAAAAGTTTTATAGTCGACATACTTGAGCTCGCACGAAGTAGATAGGACTGATAGTCGTTGTCTCTTCAAGCCTCTTTACTGCTGAATAAAAGCATCTGCTATTTTGTCTTCAAAACAGTGATAAGCTGATACAAGCAGTTGAGGCACAGACTAGACTAAGCCCGAAGCTGTATACTAATAATGTCTATAAAAATTGGTTCGATGCGTAAATTAACAATGAAGGCGTGGATACAGATTACTTCTTTAGCAGTTTGAGTTTTGATGCGGCGGCAGTTGGCATTTCCTGTTTCAGGTACTGCTTTCACTTTCAACCTCTGTAAATCCCAATAAAAAGAAACACAAATTTTTGCGCTATTTCTATTGGCCAAATATTATGTAAAAGTTGTTACTGATGACATAAATTTGATGAGGCTTTCTTAATTTTTTGTTTGTCTGTATGTCTGCTTGCACTTCGGCCCAGCTTGTCACAATGTTAGGCCCTTTTGTATGTCCATGAATATCTCTTTCAAACATTTTTTTATAAAGCTAATTTTTGGCACATGCTACTTCCGGTTGACCGTCCTTTGTCTTTTTGCAAACGACTGTCAAAGATCAAAGAGAAGTAACCAATCAGCGATGGAAAAATTGACTATGTTGTCAATTTCACGGCTCATTTAACCACGTGGATAATGTTTCCTCATTTGGCGGAGAAGCTGTTTCGGTTGGCGGGTAAGAAGCAACTTCAAGCGGTCTTTTCTCTTGACAGTCCTTCCCCGAGTTTAGATAATGTCGGACTTCACTTGAAGCTACTAGTGGTCCCCTCTGCAGCTCATTTTAAGCCTGTGTCCTCGTTTAACCGGTTTTGGCAGGAATTTCGTGGTAACATCGAAGCTGCGTTTCACCGCGATACTTAAATTTAATTCTCGATTTGCCGCCAGATTCCATGGCAGCGGTAGCCGAGTTATCTCCGTTCCGTTATTTGTTCATTTTAACTGCAGTTTTAATTATCCAGACAAACGAAACGCCATTTAAGGTACGTATATGTTACTTTTACTCGGAGTAAGAGACATTGGCACGTTATCAATTTGTTCGAGGTGTTTGAAAACACTTGCGAAATTTTTACTCAACAACAAACCCTGCGTGAAGTGCTTTTAATTTGAAAAGAACTAAAGAAAGCTTGCACACGATTTAATTGTTGCGCGTGCTTTGTAGTGCTTTGCAACAGCTTGCACTAGAATTGATATACGAATATACTGGTCAGAAATCTATCATAGCTGCCTAACCCAGTCTTGCTGGAATAAACAAATCTTATTTTGCTGTAAATTTGTGGGTTGTTTGTTCAGTGTTCGGGTGGTTCATTCCAGTATTGGAATTTTGTTGCAATAGGAATCTCCGACTGATAAATATGCACGGCCTAAATTTTGCCGCTAAAACGATAACATGAGTTTTTGTAAGCTTTTGTTTTGTTATATTAACCTTTTCTTGGTTCAGCCTATATCCAAGAAGGGATATTACGCGTTGTATAGTTTATATGGAAATGTTGTGGTATTCGGTTCTGCCGTTGAGTGACAACTAGAAATCCAACACAAAAAAAGTACAACTAAAAGAACCACATGTGCTGAGTCTTTCGAAAAGCTCGGCAGAATTTTTCGCATATTTGAAAGTGCATTGAATTGTTTCCCTGATTTCTCAATTCAATAACAGTTTTGAAATGGAAACCAGAAGTATTTGTTAAGGACTTTTCATGCACCAAAGAGCACGGACCTTGAGACATTAAGCCGCGATAAACTATGAAGAATTGTTTACGATTGCAACTTTTACATGCAATAGCCGCGACAAGTTTGATAACCTCGTGAACTCTCCCTGGTCAGTACAAAGTCATTAAAAAAAAAAAACCCCGCAATATCCATTTGTTTTCGCAAAGATCATAATATTGTCGTTGGTTGACATTGAGTTGAATTGATTGATAATTTTTCGGCGTGTTATTGTTTAAACACTTCATTCATTATACAATCATAAATAAATATCAACGATATTTGAGCGCACTGAAAATACTGGTTTATTTGTATCAGTTTCAGTTTCTTTGAAACTTATATGTATAAGTGTAATTTTCAATGAAATTTGACAGGCTAGACAAGCAGCTGCGAAGGGAAGCCGGTCCGCAGCTACAGGAGGAATCGACCCACAAGGTTTGTTTGAAATATCGCGTGACATTTTAGCGATATTATATTTATAAGAAAACGCGTGCCTCACTGAAATGGTGTTTATATCCATCATTTACTATACTCGAATGAGCTATTAAAACGGTGTCCTCTAGTGAGGTTCTGTTTTTATTTTGCAATGAGAAAGTGCATGATTTATTTATTAATCGATTGTTTGCAAATGGCAAAGGTTATCGGTAATACGAGTCAAAACATACCAAACTCGTGAAACTCGCTGAAAATCGAAAGCGATTATTTTATTAACTACCTGAAAATCGATGTTTATGCACAACTTACCTTGGAATCAATATTTAAGGGTTAGGTGGCAATAAACCTCAAAAATGTGGAATTTACCAAGCCCCTTAAAAATACCAAATCTTGTTTATAAATAGAAATATTAGGCGCTTTCGTTCTTGTATGAAAATAGTTAGTACAGTGGAGCCTTGTCGATACGGTCACCAAAGGGTCAAAAAAGGCAAATGCTGGCCTCTTTAATGACGTGGCCGTATTTACGAGTTTTTTAAGTGAAAATGTGTGGCCATTTGGGCGTAATAACGAGCTGACAGTATTAACGAGATAGCGGGGTTCCATTGTAGGATCAAAAGATTCTGGTATCAGGGAAACCCTACTCAAACTCCCCTCTTAAATCTTGAACGCAGGTTGAGTTGGGGGGTTGCGGCTTAAAACCGAGTTTCTCTGGAAAAAAAACGAGTGTTTTCCATAAATAAACTTGACAAAAGTGTGTTCATTGCGTCTCTTTAAAATGAGGATTGCGGCTTAATAGTGAGTGCGGCTTAAAGTTAATAACTATCGAAGCTCCTCCATCGTAAACATTATAGATAATGGGGATAAAGCTGTGCGGGAAGCGATTATTACGAACAGTTTTTCACGAATAAAGTATACCGTAGTTATTCACTCTTAAGCCACACTATCAGTTTTTCACAGTAAAGCCAGGTTAAGTTGGGGGTTGGGACTTAAAACCAAGTTCAGTTTTCGGAAAAAAACCCCGATTGTTTTCCAAAAATAAACTGACAAAAGTGTGTTCACTGCTTTTCTTTAAAATGAGGGTTACGGCTTAATAGTGAGTGCGGCTTTAAGTGAATAACTACGGTAGTTTGGGAAAATAAAACTAAAGGTTGTATTTTTTCAAGGCGACTACTGCCATGGATCTACATTCAATGCCAACGCAACATCAGCTGAAGACTGCTTACCGTGTTATTGTATGGGCAGGTCAAAGCACTGCCAGAGCTCGCGGCTGTTCATTGACCAGGTTAGTTGAAAGACTAGTGCAATGACATTCAAAGTGCATAAGTGTCTCAGTTACAAATCGAGAAATAAAAAAAGTATTACTTTTGTTCCGGATATATGTCCAGACCTTTCAGCTTAGTCAATAATGGGGGGCTTCACTATTTCTTGGATTCAATCAAGCACGTTTATGAAAAAAATTTCTCACTTGAAAGTAGTAGCTCCGCATAGGCATCGTCAAAATGCTGACAAGTTTGTTCGGCAGTAGCTAACAGACGAAGTCAGAACAATAGATGTTCAGTAAGAGACTGCAGACGTCAAAACAATGAAATGTTTGTTGAGCAGTAACTCACAGGTGACGTCCAAGTGCTAAAGTGTTTGTTCAGTAAGAGACTGCAGTCGTTGTCTGAATTATGAAATGTTTCTTCAGTAAGAGACTGCAGTCGTTGTTTGAATGATGAAGTGTTTGTTCAGTAAGAGACTGCAGTCGTTGCCTGAATGATGAAGTGTTTGTTCAGTAAGAGACTGCAGTCGTTGCCTGAATGATGAAGTGTACATGTTTGTTCAGTAAGAGACTGCAGTCGTTGCCTGAATGATGAAGTGTACATGTTTGTTCAGTAAAAGACTGCAGTCGTTGTCTGAATGATGACATGTTTGTTCAGTAAGAGACTGAAGTCGTTGCCTGAATGATGAAGTGTTTGTTCAGTAAGAGACTGCAGTCGTTGTCTGAATGATGAAGTGTTTGTTCAGTAAGAGACAGCAGACGTTGGCAAAATGATGACTTGATTGTTCAGCAGTAGATAACAGGCGTCGTCAAAATGATGAAAAATTTGTTCAGAAGCAGCTAATAGATGTCGTCAAAATGATTACATGTTTGTTCAGCAGTAGCTAACAGGTATCGTCAAAATGGAGTGTTTGATCAGTGAGAGACTGCAGACGTTGTCAAAATGATGACATGTTTGCTCAGTAGTAGCTAACAGGTGTCGTCAAAATGATGAAGTATTTGATCAGTAAGAAACTGCAGACGTTGTCAAAATAATGACATGTTTGTTCAGTAGTAGCTAACAGGTGTCGTCAAAATGATGAAGTATTTGATCAGTAAGAGACTGCAGACGTTGTCAAAATGATGACATGTTTGTTCAGAAGTAGCTAACAGGCGTCGTCAAAATGATGAAATGTTTGCCCAGTAAGAGATTGCAGACGTTGTCAAAATGATAACATGTTTGTTCACAAGTAGCTAGCAAGTGACGTCAAAATGATAAAGTGTTTGATCAGTAAGAGACTGCAGACGTTATTTAAATGATGAAGTGTTTGTAGTAGCTAACAGGCGTCGTTAGAATGATGGAGTGTTCAGGGGCCGCGGAGCTGGGGGGGGGGGCAACGGGGCCAATTGCCCCCCCCCCCCCCGTTT
>JAOBRD020009198.1:0-10773 GCA_027575215.2 Hydrozoanthus sils
GAGACCAGCCTGGTCTACAAGAGCTAGTTCCAGGACAGCCTCCAAAGCCACAGAGAAACCCTGTCTCAAAAAACCAAAAAAAAAAAAAAAAAGGAGTGAGGGTCACTCAGGTGATGACCCCTTCTTCAGCTTCTGCTTCAGCTCACTGTATCTAATGCTGCTCCAATGGCTGTCTTGGTCGCTCTGTAAGAAGGCTTTTCCCTAATAAATTCCCTTGTATTTTTACCTGACTCTGTATTGGTAATTTACACAATAGGAAGATAGCAAATAATGGAAAGATCACCCATGCTCTTGGATAGGTAGGGTTAACATGGGAAAATTGTCGATCCTACAAAAAGTCATCTACAGATTCAATGCAATTCCCATCAAAGTTCCAGAACAATTCTTCACAGTCCTCAAAAGAAAAATACACAACTTCATATGGAAAAATAAAAGACGCAGGATAACCACTTGATCACCTTTTGTGGTCTTATTGCTCTAGCTCGAACTTCAAGTACCATATTAAATAGATCTTATTAAATAGATCTTATTCCTGATTATAGAGGAACCATTTAGTTTGATGTTGGCTGTTTGCTTGCTGCGCATTGCCTTCATTATTTTAAGGATGTTTGTTTTTATTTATCCCTAGTACACGAATGGACTTTGGGAGCTCACTCCACATAGAGGGATACTCTAAGCCTAGACCCATGGGGGAGGGTCTAGGCACTGCTCCAAATGATGACAGGATTTGTAGATTCCCTATAGAATGCCTCACTCTCCTTGGGGAGCAGAAAGGGGTTAGGATAGGACTGGGAGGAGGGGAGTGAGAGGGAACTGGGTTTGACATGTAAATGAAGCTTGTTTCTAATTTAAAATTGTTCTAATTACAATTACAATAATAAAAATGTTTCTATTTTTTCTTCTTTCTTTCTATTTTTGTTGTTTTTAGAGACAGGGTTTCTCTGTATTGTTTTGGAGCCGATCCTGGAAATCACTCTGCAGACCAAGCTGGCCTCAAAACAGAGATCAGTCTGCCTCTGCTTCCATACTGTTAGGATTAAAGGCTTGAGCCACAATAATGCCCGGCTAAATGGTGTTTCTTGTATTGATGATCTCTCCAAGACCTTTCTCATGAAGGCACGCTGGATTTTTGTGGAAGTGATTTTCAGCATCTAATGAGATGATCATGTGGGGATATTTCTTTCAGTTTATTTGTATGGTGGTTTACACTGATGGATTTTCGTATATACAACCAGCCCTTCATCTCCCGAATGAAGCCTACTTCATCTTGCTGGATAATGTTTCTGATCTGTTCTTAGATTCAGTTTTACACTACTGTACTGAGTATTTTTGCATCCATGTTTATGAAAGTGATTGGTCTGCAATTTTCTTTATTGTATCTTAGTGTGTTTTGTGTGTCAGGGTAACCATAGCATCATAAAGTTTGGCAATGTCCCTTCTTTTCAATTGTGTGGAATAATTTGAGGAGGATTAGTATTAGCTCTTCTTTAAAATTCTGGTAGATTTTTTTCTGCACAGAAAACATCTGGTCCTTAGCCTTTTATACTTGGGCTCCTTTTGATGACTACTTGAATTTTCTTTGGAGTTATAGTTCTTTTTAATGTCTTTGTCAGATGTTGATTTTTTTTATTTTGATATGTGGTACTTATTCAGGGATTTGCCCATTTCCTCGAAATTTTCCAATTTTGTGTAGTACAGGATTTTGAAGTATGACCCGTTAGTCTGAATTTCATTAATGCATGTCGTTATGTCCCCCTTTTCATTTCTGATTTTGTTACTTTGGTAATTCCCTCTCTGCCTTTTGGTTAATTTGGATAAATATTTGTCGATCTTGTTGGTTTCCTCAAAGAACTTACTCTTAGTTTCACTGATTTTTTTGTATATATTTTTTTGGGTTTCTATTTGATTGAGTTCAGTCCTCAATTGTGTTACCAGATCAGCCAGCATTGATGGTGGGATGTTAGGCAAAAGATGTCTGAAGAGGGAACACAGGTGGTGAGCAGGCTGGCTGAGGACCGCTGCGGCTGCTAGCATGCAGGCATGGGCTGAGAGTGGTAGTCGGAGGAGGGGGGTTCTAAAGGAAATGTGCAACCCACAGGGAAAAGGAAGCCAGATGTCAGAAAAAAACACACGCACGATTGCATGGAAGAAACACATGTTACAGGAGCTGCCTGAAGGCAGAGCCAGCAAGTCTAGAGCAGGCAAGTACGGCTGCATTTGGTTCCCAAGTTCTCCGGAGTTTGGGGTATATGGAGTTTGCTGCAGACAGACTACAGGAACAGCAACAAAAAATACCAAACCCACTTTCAGGCTTCTGGAAGAGAGTAGAACCTAGCCTATGAGGAGGGAAGTCCAACAAGCGTCCGGTGTGCATGTCCAGCGCATGCTGATGGCTGCAAAGCCACGGGCAAGAGTCATTTTCGTGATTTCATGCCTTAAATTGGGAGCCAAGTGTAGCATGGTTTCTAGCTGGTCTTCATAAAAACTTGGAGTCAGATATTTGGGTGTGAGAGCTGAAAGATCAGAGAAGCAGATTAGCCAGCTCTAATATTTACAAAATCCTCAGGCTGAAAAGAAATTTAATACTTGGCTTCTCCTGCCTTATATTACTCAATATGCCCAGCCATATCACTTCCTGTCTATCTGTATATACCTCCAGACCTCTATGGGGCTATACAGTGGCTAGTTCTCCAGTGTGATCTTCAGGCAGGCTTTATTTCTTAGAGGACAAACTATATATCACCACAGTGTACATGGGACACTGGGTGGAGTCTTAACCTGGAGTTTCTAGGACCAGCCTGGCCTCCCATAAGGCATCCAGAGCTGTGGGCCCTTGTGTGATGCTCAGAGGATTAGGTTCAGTCGGAGGTTGTTGGACAGGCTTAAAGGTATTTAGTGGGTGGTGGGAGGTGTCTTCCTTGGGATACCTAGTTCCATTCTTGCCTCCAGTAAAGCTGCCAGGGATGTGGGCCGGAGTGTGAAGACCTGGGCAGGGGAACCTCACATTTCTTGCCTTCCAATGTCCTATAGAACAGGTCACTGGGATCTTAAGACTCAAAGGATTTTGGAGCCCAAGTTGTCTCATCTTTCCACAGTGTTCTCTAAATCAACATGGTTAATTCTATTACAGCAATACCCAACTGTACTGGTAATATTTTTTTTTTATTTTGGAGTACCATTGCTGTGATCACACACCTTCACCAAAGGAACTTGGGGAGAAAAGGGTTTATTTGGAGTTCACTCCCCTATTACTAGTCACCGAAGTCAGGACAAAAACTCACCCAGGATAAGAACATGGAGTTAGTACCTAAAGCATAGGCAAGGAAGAAATCCTACTTACTGGCTTGTTCTCCATGGATGCTCAGTTTGATTTCTTATAGAACCCACCACCAGCATCCTAAGGATGGTACTTCCAACAATGCTCCAACAATTCCCTCATTGATAGCTAAGAAAATACTTGCCCACGGTCCACTGTTATAGAGCCAATTTTCCAATGAGGATTCCCTTCCTCAGATTACTATAGCATGCTTCAAGTTGAAATAAAAATAACCAGAACATCTCTGTTCCTGCCTGGCACCAATAAGATAGCAAAATGTTATGCAGCTGGCTGCATAAATGGATGAATATATGTATGCACACACATAGACATTATATATATATATATATATATATATATATATATATATTGTTTTATTGTGGTATAATTCAACTGAGGGACCTTACCATGCTTACTTAAAAAAAAGCTCTAGCACTGAAGTAAGAGCTTTAGTCTTAGTCCTAATGTGTAACTCTGACAAGTTTGAACAAACAAACAAACAAAACAAAGCAAACAAGATCAAACCAGTAAGTGTTCCTTGTGGAAATTGTGGAGGACAAAGGAAAAGCAACAATAGTCAATCATACACTTCATTTAATGGTATTTTATTATTTAGCAACAATACAGGATGGAACATTACAGTAGGAAATCACTAAAATACACTATAATGCTGCACTACACCTTCTTATTATATTGTCTTCTCAATGCAGAAGAAAGGCTGGACAGGGATATTGATGGTTCCAGAAGGAAACTTGTATATGAGGGAACTCCTGGCAACATCCAGGAAACTTAAAGATCCATCATCACAATCAAGGAGCACACCAACCCGGTCCACCGGCTTCTCTATATAGAGACAGATAACTGGCCATGATTTGAGGAGATTGCTATGATTGCCCTCCTTCACACAGGCAAGTATAAACATACATGCAACACATAGGCTTTTCTTCCTAAATGAGGAATCTATATAGACTCCTACAGCCCAGTCTAAAGAGTCCTTCACTACCACCTCCCAGTAATATTTCCCTGAGATGCAACCCTGTGATCCCCAGAAGACTCTATAGCATTCAGGGAGATCAACAGATGGATCCTGATGGTCAGGTCTGAAGCTGACTCTTCTCATGTAATTAAATAAGGTGGTCTTGCAAGTGGTGGCATTTTTTTCTGGAAAGAAAACTTGCCCTGTGGGGAGAGTCAACATTTTAGTTGAAATTACAATGTACATTTCTAGGGAAGAGAAGTCCTAGATTCTTCTTGGATTTTAAAAACAGGATAAGACTAGGGATGTAATGTGGCTCAGAGTCTTGTCAAAGTCAAGGATTTCCATAAGAAGCAGAGTAGGATGATGAAAAGTTTTATGACTTTGTAGATGCTGTCAAGGAGGGATCCTTGCCCTACTTCTGGCAGGTGAATTTTAATTACATCTTGAAAAGCATGATGTGTGTATTGCAGTGAGGGCAAATGCTGTTCTCATGGGTCACTGTTGAAACTCATTCCTTAGATGTGAGCAGTGATGGTTTTCATATTGGTGTTGGGATTTCCATGTAATTAATCCCATGTCTACTATAGGAAGAGGTAAATATGCTTTAGAAGTGGATCCCTCCTAGTAATTGTCCTCTTTTAACCTGATACCCTTTACCGGATTGCTTACAGTTGATTTTTAGATCTGCAAGACGATTCAGACACTGTCTCAATTTTGTTCTATTTTCATTGCTCATGATGGCTTTGTTTACTTACTTTATGATTTTTCTTTTTCATTCCCTTTATTGACAGGGTCTTGCTATTTAATCTTGACTGGCATAGAACTCAACATGTTGACCAGAACGTCCTCAAAATCAATGGCAGCCCTCCCCTCTCTGTTTTTAATTTTGGGGTTACTAGAGTGCACCACTCTATCACGTGTACTTTAAAACTATAGATTCTACCAATATAATCTCTATATAGTTATAAGATATATCTATATCTATCTATCTATCTATCTATCTATCTATCTATCTATCTAATCTACAGTCATACCACAAGCACATTTGCCCAACTATGTTCATAGCAATATTATTCATAATAGCCAGATCTTTGAAGCAACTTAGATAACCCTAAACTGAAGAAGTGATAAAGAAAATGTGCTATATTTATACAATGGAGTACTACTCAGCAGTAAGAAACAATGCCATACTCAAACTTGCAGGCAAATGGAGAGAACTGGAAAAAACATCTTGAGTGAGATAACCCATAACCAGAAAGACAAATGGAGTATGTAATCACTCATAAGTAAATACCAGACATGAAGAAAAAGATAGCAAGCCTACAATCCACAAACCCAGAGAAGCTAGAGACCTCTTCCAGAAATAGATGGAAACAAAGGCAGAAATCCATGAATAACCATTGGGGAAAGCTCCTGGAGTACAGTCAAAGTGAGGGAGGAACAAAAATATGAACAAAGGAGTCAAGACGATGAAGGGGAAACCCACAGAGTCAGTTGACCCAAGCTAGTGAGAGATCATTAACTGAGGTCTGACAAATGAGGAGCCTGCATTAAGACCAAAGTCAGACACCTTTCATATAGTTGACAATGGTGCGACTGAGACAAACTATGAGGCCACTGGCCTTGACTCCAAGTTCTAACCCTAATGAACAAACGGACTTAGTGGAGCCCATTCTATATGGAGATAACTTGCTCAGTCTAGACACAGCAGTTTGTAGGGTGGAGAGTATCCTTGGTCCCGCCTCAACAAGATGATGGGAAAGACTTATATTTCCAAGGGCAGGCCTTACCGTTTCCAAAGAGCAGATGGAAACTGGGAGAGAGTGGGGAAAGTCTGAGGAGAGGAGAGAGGAGGTACTGGGATTGGAATATTAAAAATAGATTAATATTTTTTTAAAAAACCTTGATATAGTATAAGAAACCAATTGCTAAAATATATAAAGGAAAATAACCATATATATCCATCAATGGGTACACTTAATTTAAATTAATTAATTTGCCATTCCTTATGCCTCAATGAACCACTGATACTCTCTTTTCTGCCAGGTTTCCATACATGATATTCGTAATCATTTGTGTTTGTTTGCTTGTAAAATGACCTTGTGACTAAAGAAGATTACAATGTGATTAGCTAGACATAATTCTGGGGAGGTGACAATATTTGTGTTGCAAAATTTATCTCACTGTTGAAGACTACATCTGGGCATTCCATCATTGTTGCCTCTCACCTTGGAAGGACTGGAAACGTTCAGTAAGTCCAGTAATGGGCAAGGCGCTGAGCTCTGGTTTCATATCCTGGGGCATGCTAATCCGCATTGACTCACTCCTGCAAGAAGAAGAAAATATTGATCTGCTAAAGACATCTTCCCCGTGATTAGTAAAAGCCTCTCTCCAGGTTCTGACAAAGGGTTCAGGGGTTAAATACCTTGCAATACAAGCCTGACAACTTGAGTTGAGCCCTTGTTACTCAGAATGGAAGGACAAAACTGTCTCCTGAAAGTTGTCCTAGGTCCCCACCACCTGTGCAATGCTACGTGTGCATGCACCTCCACACACATTAACACACACGTGAATATAACCCATCCAATCAAAATTAGAAAACATGTCATGCACAAGCAATTAAGTAATTTCTATACATGAACTGTATCTTCACTTTGCTAAGGCAACTTGGTCAATTTTATATCCTATTTGAGGATATCATGTCTTACACAGAAGGATAAACTCACCTTTGTAAGATGTCCTCAAAACCCTGCAAAAAAAGAAGAAAAACATAGATTACAGAAGAAATGACACAAAGTGTGTATATAAAGTACAGATAAATATCAGTCACTATCACACCTTGAATATACATATTTACATCTGAGAATAATGCAAATGAAGAAGTTTAGCAAAAGTTGAATTCTTGATGAAATCAGAATGAATAAAATTGGGGAAGTACATGGGTATTTGATTGTGCATTGTATTTGAACCCCCGACTATCTGCATGGTAACATTCCCAGAGCTTGAAAACAATGCACAGAGAGATAGTATAACTAAGGGGCATTCAAAAGTATGATGTCACCCCTGATTGGTGCCTCCACTATCAATTCCAGAACTAGGAGATTAGAGGCATGATCATAAGAGTCAGTTGGTGCTACCGTGCACCACAGAATAGGATCCTATCTCAAAATTCCAACCTCCTTAAGAACTCTCAAAACCAAACATTGAACAGAAAAAAATAAAGGAATAGCTTCCTTTAAAATTGTACAGAATAGCCATTCGAGAAAATGGAGTGTGAGAAACAGAAACCACTGAATTTGGGCAGTGAAGGACAGAAGCTACAAAAGCAAAAATCAGATATGTTCCTTGGGGAATCTATTGACACAATTGCGAAAAACTTCTTGTTTTTTCTTTGGGTTACTTGAGACAGGGCTTTTCTGTGTAGCTTTCAAGGCTGTCCTAGAACTTGCTCTGTATACCAGGCTGGCCTCAAACTCACAGAGATGCGCCTGCCTCTGCCTCCCAAGTGCTGGGATTAAAGGCGATCACCAACAACACCTGGCCCCAAAAGTTGTCAAGATTATTATTGAACTTTGTTTCTCCAGATTTCCTTGAAAAGGAAACCCCCTAACACAAATGCAGGGACTACTGAAAGCTATCTTAGTATAACAATCACCAGTATGGGTCTCAGACAACAAAGACTTCTCGTGCACTCCTACTTGCTCACCTGGAGAAGTTCCATGTATGGTTTCTGGGACAGTACCATCAGCTTCTTATATATTTCACTTAGTTCCATGCTATTTTGGAGGATGATGGATTTCCTTTCCCTAAGATTCTTTAAAGCACATTGGCCTTCATTTTTCATCTTCTCAATATGTTGCTTTTCCTCACCACAGGGCACTGGATTCCATTTCTGATATTCTGTCCTGATCATGTCTTCCCGCTGCGTCAAGTGCTCCTGAGGGAAAAGGGACATTCACCATCACATTGCAAAAGTATTTGACCCTAGTGCATTGCATCCTAAATAATTACATTTGACAAATGTCTTCTATCGCTGTGCTACATAGACTGGGATTTACTCTCCCCACTGTTCAGGAAATATAAATTCCTGGTTTCCATGTATTTCTTTTTCTTTCATTGCACAGGCAATAGAGCCCTAAGCATTTTCACCTATATAAGAGATCGAGAGGTGCCTGAAGAAAAGGTATTGATTGATAATTCATGTGTTCACTCAAATGTGAACCTCTGTACGTAGTCATTAGGACTCATGGTGCAAGTCATAGCCTAATCCAGTGTGCTGAACTGTCATGTCAGCAATTCACTCACTGGTCTCAGATACCTTTGCTGCTCAGCCAGACCATTCTTTCCACGTGTCCAATTATATCTTGCACTCAGAATGAGGCCAGTACAAAATGATTTCCTAGTAACATGTCCCATGGTTTTTACCAATATCTTTCATCAAAATTTTTCAAAATTATTGGCCTCAACCAGATTTTAAGCATAAATCTCATACTCACTCTGAACTGAGTTATCATACTGTCCTCTGCCTCTAAATTCTTCTGATTTTCATCTATCTTCTCCCATAAAGATGCCATTTTTTTAAAAGTTTCTCCTGTAAGGAATAATGAATATCAATGTTCAATAAACAGTGCTCATACACAGCCTGTAAGGCAACAAGTAAAATTACTAAGGGAGAGTCAAAGGAGCACAGTGTTCTTTTTTACTTTTGATAATGATGAATGTTAGGCTTTAGAACAGTGAACATATCATACACGTATGCGCAAAAGGTGATTAATAAGAATGACTAATCATGGATAATATGAATAGCATTGGATTTCACAGGTGCTTCTCTCTCAGTTTGGCTACAAGGTACTTTTATGTTTTCATCTTTTGCCATAAGACACTTTGTTGGGGTGGGAGAGTTGAGACAGGGTTTCTTCCCTGCCTTTGGAGGCTGCCCTGGAACACTCTCTAGTAGACCAGAATGGTCACAAACTCAGAGAGATCCACCTGCCTCTGCCTCTGGAGTGCAGGGATTAAGCCCAGGTGCCACCACCGCCAATCCTTGAGACAGGTTTCAATGATAGGAACTTATTGTTTCCCTCTCCAGGGCCCTGGGCATAAGGTATCAGTAAGTAGAAATGACTCGATGTGTCTCTCAAGAGATCTTCACCTTCATCGTCACCCTTTCTTCATTAGCTATTAATAAAGTGCCAGCATCCTGAAAACAGCTGCTTCCTCATAATCAGGACAACCATCTTGCTGTGGTCTGCTAAGCCTCCCTCTACAGCTTTCCCATTGTCCCCAAGTCTCACTTACCATTTGGCCCTCAGCAGCTGCTTCTATGGGACAGTGTGTGTGAGCACAGTGCTCATGGGATTCTGAGCACAGTTTACAGAGGTAGATCCTGTTCTCCATGCAGAAGATGCTCTTGGTCTCCTTGTGGGTAACACACGTGTGTTCCTTGGAGCATAGGGACTTCTTGAGGCTGTCTTGTCTGGCGATGGTCACCAGCTTCTTCAGTACAATGTTTGTTCTTAAGTCCTTCTGCTGTGATGGTTCCCAACATATAGGGCAATGGACAAGAACTTTGATGTCTTCCCAGGACAGGTGGAGGCAGGCCCGACAAAAGCTGTGGCCACAACTTATGGTGACTGGGTCTGTGAAGTAGCTAGAGCAAATGAAGCAGGTGAGTTCTTCCTGGAAGGCTTGGGAGATGGCTGACTCCATTTTCTGAAGGAGGAAAAGCAGAATTGCTATTATTGACCCCAAACAAGAAAGAGACTGCAGAAATGTATTTGACCTTGTGATACAGTCCTGTGTTTGGCATGAGAAAACCTGTCTCCAAAATCGAAAAGTATTAGTTTAAATAAAAAAACGAAAGAAAAGAGATTGTCAATCGAATGTTGCCTTCTGATGATCCTTCTTTGGTTTGGTACTTTTTAGGCTGTACATTAGACACTTTGTTCCAAATCAATTGACAAGCACTTAGAAGTAATGAAAATGGAACACAGAATTGAATCACTGAGTGATCACATGTTTACATCCAACCTTATGTACATCAGTAGCAGGAATGCAGTGTTATTTCACACTGTGATATCTTCCTATAGTTACAACAGAAAAATACTAAAGAAAAGGTACCTTGCTAAGTTCTTGCTTGTATTCATAATATTTATCTAAAATATCTCTAATTACTGGTAATTTTCAATCCATTGAAAGCATTTAACTTTACATATTGAATGTGTTCATTTAACTTAGAGGTATCGGCACCTCTGGCATCTATGAAGTACATAGAGAAAACCTCTAAAAATATTTTTAAAATTTAAATAATGGGCCGGCATTGGTGCAAAATGCCTTTAATCCCAGGACTTAGGCGGCAGAGGCAGAGGCAGGCAGATTTCTGCGTGTTGAGTCCACCCTGGTCTATATGGTTCGATTTCCAGGGCAGGCTCCCAAGCTACACAGAGAAACCCAGTCTCATAAAACAAAAACAAAGAAA
>JAOBRD020009306.1:0-10772 GCA_027575215.2 Hydrozoanthus sils
GAGCAAGCTTTGTTTGAAACTGTGACTAAATAATAAAAACATCTTACTTGATCATACAGTTCTTTAAAAAAATAGATACACTTTAAAATAACCAAAAACATTGCATCCTCGCAGAAGCTAATTTTTTGCCAAAAAGGGATAGCAAAATATACCCTACAACCACTCTTTTGCGACTGCTATCACATGAATTTCTAAACCCCTTTGGACAACCTTTCATGTGGTATTACTCAGAATTTGGTCCCCTCAGTGATACCACGGAACCCTTCTCGCCCATGGTCTAATAGCCCTAACATCCTAAAATGTGTTAGCCTAGCTGTAAACCAGAAAAGAAAAAACTTTGAAAAACAACTCTGTCATTTGCTAATAGAACTGTTTCTCACATAAGGAAATTGGCTACTTCTTGCACGAAATACAATCTATAAAGACTGCTAAGAATCAAAGTTTGTTGTCATTTTAGTTCAAACAAAAGAGCATGGATATACATCAATCAGTCAAGAACCAAAACAATTCTAAGTAAACTCAACTGAATTATTCTCAAAGCAGGTCTTACATCCGTGTTACATCATTGATCTAAAATCTTGGAATTTGCTGATCACGGAGATCTATGTTGGTAATTGATATGAAACGCGACCATAAAAAGTACTGAAATCAACTGGATGAAAAGCAATTTCAAACTGTGACATGACATGAGTTGGGTTTGTAATGACGATCGTCGGAAAACTCCCGCCGAAGATCGAAAGAGCGGGAAACCGAGAGGCGCGCGGTTGTGACGCTCACTTTTATTTGCCGTCCTTTTGAAGTTTTAAAGAGTGTCGTCGCCAAGCATGTGGCAGAAAGTATTGCAAAAAAACTTTTTTAAACAGGAACCCGCACTATAAAAGGGCGTGAAACAGACGCTCATCACCTTCAGTTGTCACTCAACCTCCGAAAAGCATGACATGACATAAACGGACAATTCATGTGTAAAATTGTTTCATGTAACATATGAGTACAATGACTAATTACTTCATAATCGTACGTTTTGTTGATTCCTGTTTTAAACAGAGGGAAACTATAACAAAACATAATATACTGCAGTGGTAAAAAGAAATGCTAGCATAAGTACGCGAAGTTTCGACGAGACCCGTGTTATGCTCAGCCTCTAATGAGCGAAACTTATAGAAGTTGTGACAACTACGCTGAATAAGGTACAAAATTGCCCTGGAATTTCGACGAAATTTCTTATAAAAAGAACGAAACGAACCGAATTTCATTTGAATTTCTTTTTACCACTACTGTATGGAAGAAACGATTATGAATGTTTAAATTTTAGCAGTTTTGAGTTTCTTTAATTCTATCGCTCAGAGAGAAGTCGAAATGCCCCTTTGTCCAAATTTGAATTTTGAAAGGTGTCAGATAGGGTAGGAACTATCTCTTTAATAGCGCGGGTCCTTGTTTAACTTGTTTGAGAAAGGAAAAATTTTGTGTTATTTTAACTAACCATTGGTTAGCTAATCAGTGGTTAGTTTGAACTTAACCGACCTTTGAACAACGGGAATTTAACCTATGGTTAGTTAGCAAACGGTTAGCAAGTTTAACCATTCGTTAACGGCTAATTATTGGTTAAGGTAACCAGCTTTCGAGCAACCGGGGCCAGGATGGTATATTTCGCACCGTCAAGAGTAGACTCTTATTTCTTCTACTTCTTTGTAACTAGAGCTTATTGCACTTCATTTGTACAATTTTGTTTTCCTTGATGAAGAAAACTGGAGCATCATTCATTATACATTTAAAGCAAGTATCAAATGTTTCAAGTGATAAACTAGTATTTGGGGTGAGATGAAATGGGAGTTCGCAACATGACTATAAAGTGGGATGAGATGACCTAGGGCGAGTCATCCATGGGCGAGGTGACTGCGTACCAGATACTGTTTCGGGTACTCTGTCTATTCATACCGTACACTGTATGTTGCATCTTCTAAGTACTGTGTGCCATGTTTTGTGTACCTCGTTCTTTAAAGATTTGAGATTGGACTCATTGTTTTTCAAGAATATTACCAGAGTTAACCACTCTCTTCTGCTATAATGTCTCTTTATGAATCAATATCTCTTTGGCCTAATTGGAGACTTCCTTGCAACTTTTCAACTCTTTTTATTCGGTGCTTAACTTTGTTATCTCTTCTCCTTGTCCATTTACATGTATGTACATATAGTTCCACACTTGTTTTTGATAATATGGCTGTCAGAGGATAAAGTTGGTTTTGAATGAAGGTTCTTCTTTAGTCCTACCTACATGTAACAGTTTTTTTAAAAAAAGTCTTTTAATGTTAACATTTTGTGCTCCTAAAAATAGGGAAAATGATAAAACTGAAAATGTTTATATGGCTATCAAATACAAGAAATAACTTTTTATTTCTTTCTGGTAAATTTATTAGATGACTACATATATAATAGTCACTAATTCATATTATTTTTTATAAAATCTGAAGATTCTCCGGGCAATACATCTGCACTGGAAAGGAAGGTTGCAGGTTCAACTGTTGATGGTATCTCGCAAGGCATTGCAACATCCATAGCATTTTCTTTTGTTTATCATAGTCGACACAAAGATTTAACTGCTATACCCACAGTATTAACAACCTCTCGTGGGCATGTCATTTTCATTTATGACAGTGTCAACGACATTATGTTGAAAGCTGGTTTTAGCTGGAAACAGAGACACCTCATATATTTGTGGGCAGTATTAAACTACCGTTTATTTTTAGACACAAGTAAGATAAAAATGGAATTCAAGTTTGGTTATCATAATTTAAACAAAAAAAGGTCTTTACAATTTTTGTCAGCTGATAAACTGGCATTCCGGAGCAAAAAATTGTTGGATTGAGGTTAGACGAGGAGTTTAAAGATAGCAGCCTGTACACAGCCAACTTAGAAATTAACGCCTGAAGAAAAAAACTGCAAGTATCGCAGCAATCAGAAAGCAGAGTAGAGAATTACATGTATATTATTATAATAATATTGATTTAGTTTATACATATCTAACGCGTTAACAGGAAAAGGGTCTCTCTCACGTTTCGCACAAGCTATCTGATTCAATGTTGTTGCACGCCCAAACTTTTAAAATCGCCATGCCAACTGGCTTAATACTGTGCATGCAAGCCTTTTGAAAGTTGCCAAAACTTCGGTGATTCAAAATTGGCTAATTGATAATAACTATCAAGACTTGTTGATTGTTAATAACGAAAAAGCTGGCTGACATGCAAAGGGTATTGACTCCTTCGTCACTTCCATATCAAGCTATATCATTTCTATGCTGGTTTGTTGGGTTTTTTTTCTGTTCTTTATTTAACGCACACTTAATAGGTCACAACTTCAAATTAAGTTAAAATGGTAGGCACGAGGGGTTGAATGGAGTAAAAATGCTGCCCACACGAAATGCCGTAAGTCGAGTTTTCTTACTGCAAAATGGGGAAAAACTTTTGGCCCTCTACGCAGGCCCGCATAACAGTTTTTTTCGATTTGATGCTTAATTCGGCCACCTTTTTATTGATTTAATCACTTGACGAGAGCGCTTTAGGACGTGTGCTTGAAATAGTTAGTTCCATTTTTTCACACACTCCACAGTTCTACTACACCCTTTTCTAGTTAACCTGCTACCTATTACATGTTTATATAATTATATTAATTATATACACAGTCATTCCAGGTAATGCACAGATAGCGTACATGAGAGCATGTATATATCGAACACATTAAATTTATTTTTGTATAGAAAAACTAAAATCAGAAAACGGATGGCTAAAATGCATAAAATTTAAAAATCGGTAGTATTAGTAAAAGTTACTCTACAGTTTCACAGCGAAGCGATCATCAGACTTAAGTTGAAATGCACAGTTTGTATATTTATGGAGAGCGCATTTGTAATTGGTTGATAGAAATTTGTTCTGGTGCCTGCACTTTGCAATTAACTCTGATCTTTTGTTTAGTAGAAATATTTTGTCAGCAGATAAAATAAAAAGTTTTTCAGTTATGCAGATCATGCAACTTGAGGGTCCTCCATCGTAAAAGAAGTAAGACATACATGTTACATCATACGTGACTTTTCAGCATTACTAAAGCATGGATTATCATAATTGTCAATACAACTGACATAAAAGTACTTTTTAGATGTGAAAAATTGTTACCTATGTAATGGTGTTCAACACCAATTTTAATAGTTATTTTATGTATTTGGATACATGGGTTTTATGTAGAATATTAGAAGAGCTGCATAACAATATAGGGTCAAAATAATCCACACTCGAAAGATGTTAGTACCATTAATAGTCTTGTGTATACACTATAGACATACAGGACATGTACCTTACAGTTGTGCAACTAAATTGTTTTTTTAGTTATCGAGTCAAAAAGCATTATTTTAGGAACAGTTCTTCAGGTTCTCCATTTTCTGGAGGAAGATCCTTTAATTATTAACAAGACAAGACAAAATCTTCTTAGTAGCAGTTGTACAACTGGAACTAATGAAAAAGAATCAAGGTTTTTAGAAAAATAAAATCCAAGAACTTGAAATACAGTTTATGTTCCAATTAAGTTCATAGTTTTCAGGCCCTTTTTCAATGCATGTCCTTCAGTGACCGTTTTTTCTTGTTGCTTTTTTGTCTGGAATTCTCATGTTGGAGTTGACATAAAATATTTGGACAACACCGGATATGATTCTTTATATTTTGCTGTTTTCTAAGGTGGTTCGAAACAGTTCTCCATTTTCTATTCCAACTGAGTTTTATGAAAGGCTTACTCATCTGTAGAAAAAACAATTACAGCTACTTCTTGAAAAATTGTCAACTTTTGTACTCTCACTAGCATTTTGGTTGTCATGGTAACTTAACAGGCCCTTCAATGAACCCTATTTCTAGAATTAAACTGCATTTAAAAAAGAGTAGTCGGTAAACTTTCTTTTAATATTATTTCATCGATTATTTGCACATCAAAGAATATTTTTAAAAAAGTTTTAAAAAATTCTGTCAAGACGTTTTGATGCCACCTTAATATTTTACTGTAGAGTGTTTTTGGGACTCTGTGAAATTGCTGCATCAACCTTTGAAAAGTGCTAGGAGCATTACAAAGTCCAAAACTTAAAACATTACATTCGAATAAAACTCAATGGGTTATAAAAGGTGTTTTTTCTTTATGGCTGGATCCATCTCAGTTTTCCATTAGCCTAATTTCAAATCTAACGTGGTGAAAAAGTTTGTGCAGCTCAACGCATCTAAAGTGCCACCAATGCGAGGTAATGGATACCAATCTTTCTTTATCTCATTAAGCTTGCGGTAATAAACACAAAAACGTCAAGAAGAGTCAAACTTCTCTACAAGGACACCCGGAAATGAACATGGCGAAACTGATGGTTGAATGTCATCACGACGCATTTCCTAAACTTGACTTTCAATTTCTTTTCAATTTTTCGGACTAGTGCGGTAAGGACGCGTTTTTTAATCAAAAACTAATATCGTATTGATACTATCGTGGACGATATTTTTTTACCAAATTCGGTAGACAAATAAGCCAAAACATCTCTGTATCGTTGGAGCAAATTTAGGAGTATAGCTTGTTTGAAAAAAACTCGGTCTAATAACTGTTTGAAGAATGCGTAATTGTGGCTTTGTTAGCTCTTGTGAATGGTCAAAATAAGCAACTTTATAAAACGTTTCTAAATTTGGTTTTTGGAAAAGCATTACTGATTTTTCTGTTGGGTTGACTAATCTGAGAGAAACTTTTCCTTCGTCAGAGACCGTAACTAGCTCAAACGCGGCAAAAATTGAATAGTGTTCTGGAAGGTTGTTTCAAGATGAAACAAAATCAACAGTTCTCTCACCAAACAGAAGATCTACTTAAACATTAACGATTGTTCCAAAATTAGGTTCAAGAACGAACGTTTCTAGAACAGAAACAGGACTTTTTGCACAACAAGCAGTCTCATCTATCAGTTCTTCATCAGCGAAAGGAAAATATCTGGGTTTGTCAAACTGCAAAACGTGACTGCTAATTTCAATTATAAAAAGAAATTTCGTGAGAAACTCGAACCAAAATGCCATCATAAGATAAATTTCTGATATTGTTAAAGCACGCAATACACCTTCATGTTATGCAAAAGACTTCGAAAAGATATGAACCCAGTCGACTTTAGGTAAATCGAGATGTTAACTTTGTCAACGAATATTAGCAACAAAGTCAACGACTCTCGGCCGCTCTTTGCTTGCGCTGGCCCACGTCTTTCTCATCCTCCAGTTGGCTGCTGCGGGTCCAATTTGTCTTTTAGTTCCTTCTCAATATTCTGGAAGGAACTTTTTGCTGTAGTAGCAGAGCGTTAAACCAAATTGCTGCATGGCCTTTTGATTAAACTGATAATGCTGCAGTTCGTTTGGCAAAATCCCACCCATATTAGCCACAAACTTGTTTGAATTTCTGCAAAAATTTATGAATATCTTCATTTTCTGTTCCGCCAAAGGTTGAGAGTTTAATACGATGCTGGGGCCTTTAGGAGTTTTTACTTTCTATTGCCTTCTCTAAGGCTACTAGCTGTTGCTGGTCTGCTGCTTTCTTTGGTAAAGTTTATCAAAACACTTGGAAACAATTTGTTCAACAGCTTTATTAACACTTAGGTCTTCTCCTTCGACCATGTTTGTTGACTCTTCTGAGGATATCTGGTCTTCTTTACTAAGCTCAAAGTTGTATTTATCTGGCTTATTCTCATCTAGCTCTGCATCAGATTCTTTGCTTGAGGAATCTTGAGTCAGAACTGCCTAGAATAACTTCCTCTGTCTTTGGGCTTTTGGATTTTTTCGTGCTTAATGCCTTAATATGTTTAAAAAATATTTCCCTTTTTGGATTCTCAACTAATGGGTAAAAGCCCTTACAAAAATCTTCGCTGTCACATTCATTTATTGAAGAAAAGAGAATATATTTAAAGCTATGTTGCGACAGGATTACGTGTTAATGTTAGAAGTCTAGTTAGTTAAGATTCCTGTAAGGCGAACAGAAACGTACGCCCCTTGACGAATAATCTCGCACAGAAAACGAAATCGCAACATGAAGTAAAATTGGAATGGACCTTCCACAGAGACTCCCACACCAGTTGTACATAAGATGAGGAATAGCTTTGTCGGAGACATAGGACCAGTTTTGGTACAAGAACACTACTGTTTTTTTTCCTTGCTTTAAGACCCATAAAAACTCTTCACTTGAACTGGCTTCCGTGCAACTGCATTCTGCTTTTTTTTTCTGAAAAACTACTCTTACTCGTATAAATTGAGATAGTCGATCCCAAACGAACCCAACTTGAGCCTTAAAAGCATTCTGCGGAAACCTATTGTTACTCATTCTATTGTATTTTCAACAGTAAAGGGAAATTATGCTGCGATTAAGCTGTTCGCTTTCAGTTTACTCAGCTTGACAGACCGAAATTGTATTTTGTTAAAAAGAATCTTTGGCAAGTAATAGATAAGGTTACAAACGGCTTTCTTTTGATTGAAAAATAATCTGTGACACCTAACTTATGTTAGACTCTATAAACTAAGTATGTTAGATTGATAATACTTTCTTATAAACAAACAACTGGATGTTATATTTTAAGTGATTTGATAGCTTCCCTGCCTATTGAAGATTACCTCAGGCCTTGCTTTTGACCATATATGGAAAACAGCAGCGAAAATCAAAACCAGAGCCGTGTCTACAATTTTTCTCGCCCGAAAAAAATCAAAACAATGGCGGAAACCTCGAGATTTGTCGAGGTTTCGTGCGGTGAAATAGAGAAACTCCTTGAAACTCTATTCCCAGCAACACTAAACGTGCCACAAAATATAGAATGAAACTGTTTTACGGCGAGTACTGCTGTAAGCTGAATTTTAAAAACGTTTACTCAAGACCGATTAGTTGTTGCCATGTTGGAAAACAAAAATTTCAGCAGAATGTTTGATTAATATATCAAGTTGTTGGATACGAGTTGAAAGAACTAACTCGGCGCTTCGCGCCTCGTCGGCTATCTATCACCTCGTATCCAACACGCGTTCGTGGAATAATTTTTTAATTATTGGACTACATAGACTACAGAAAGTAGCTACGACATTTCTTTTATGGGCTGTATTAACTAGCCATGTCTTACACTATACACCCGAATTACATATTTAACTAGCCATAGTTGATTGTATAGAATATATAGTGTTTGGGGGTATAGGCTATATAAACTATAGTTATTGGTAAGTTACATACTGGAGAAAATTTGCACAGATAAGCGTACACTCTGATCATCACATATCTTAGTTGGGCAGTGCCGGAACACGTACTTGTCCTTCGCAAAAAGAAATTGAAAATACATCTTTAGAATCCTTTTTGATTCACGACTGTCGTTCCACAAGGAGAATTAGCGAAACAAGCAAATACAGACTCCCAGACTCAATGGGAAACGTAATGAACAGGGTTGGAAAGCTATTGCTATTTAACATGCTGGCCAACCGTTTTCAGAGAAGTAGTACAAGTTCATTACACGGTCTTTTTGTTAAGGAAAACAATTGACACTCACTTTCAGGGTCTTTGGTGAGAAACTGGCTAGGTATGCTCAATTCAATCATTTAATGAGCTTGTTGTAGTTCCATGTTTTCCCTCCCGTTTTATCCTCATAAAAATTATATATTTTAGTAACGGCCTTAAAAATCTGCACTGAGGATATGAAGATATCGAAAGTGTTCGTGTACTAGTAATGGGGACATTTATTAATTTTTACACTCTTGAATGTTTTCTCTCCCGTTTTATCCTCGTAGAAATGATATATTTTAGTAACGGCCTCAAAAATCTGCACTACGGATAAGAGGACATCGAAAGTGTTCGTACACTACTAATGGGGACGTTTAGTAATATTTACACTCTTGAATGTTTTCTCTCCCGTCTTATCCTCGTAAAAATGATATATTTTGGTAACGGCCTTAAAAATCTGCACTGAGGATATGAAGATATCGAAAGTGTTCGTGTACTAGTAATGGGGACGTTTAATAATTTTTACACTCTTGAATGTTTTCTCTCCCGTTTTATCCTCGTAGAAATGATATATTTTAGTAACGGCCTCAAAAATCTGCACTACGGATAAGAGGACATCGAAAGTGTTCGTACACTACTAATGGGGACGTTTAGTAATATTTACACTCTTGAATGTTTTCTCTCCCGTCTTATCCTCGTAAAAATGATATATTTTGGTAACGGCTTCAAAAATCTGCACTACGGATAAGAGGGCATCGAAAGTGTTTGTGTACTAGTAATGGGGACGTTTATAATGTTTACACTCTTGAATGTTTTCTCTCCCGTTTTATCCTCGTAAAAATGATGTGTTTTGGTAACGGCCTCAAAAATCTGCACTACGGATAAGAGGACATCGAAAGTGTTCGTACACTACTAATGGGGACGTTTAATATTTACACTCTTGAGTGTTTTCTCTCCCGTCTTATCCTCGTAAAAATGATATATTTTGGTAACGGCCTCAAAAATCTGCACTACGGATAAGGGGACATCGAAAGTGTTCGTACACTACTAATGGGAACGTTAATATTTACACTCTTAAATGTTATCCTTGTAAAAATTAAATATTTTAGTAACGGCCTTAAAAATCTGCACTACAGATAAGAGGACATCAAAAGTGTTCGTGTACTACTAATGGGGACTTTTAATTATTTTTACACTCTTGAATGTTTTCCCTCCCGCTTATCCTTGTAAAAATTATATATTTAAGTAACGGCCTTAAAAATCTGCACTACAGATGAGAGGGCATCGAAAGTGTTCGTGTACTAGTAATGGGGACGTTTAATAATATTTACACTCTTAAATGTTTTCTCTCCCGTTTTATCCTCGTAAAAATGATATATTTTAGTAACGGCCTCAAAAATCTGCACTACGGATAAGAGGACATAGAAAATGTTCGTGTACTACTAATGGGAACGTTAACAATTTTTACACTCTTGAATGTTTTCCCTCCCGTTTATCCTTGTAAAAATTAAATATTTTAGTAACGGCCTTAAAAGTCTGCACTACGGATAAGAGGGCATCGAAAATGTTCGTGTACTAGTAATGGGGACGTTTAATAATTTTTACACTATTTAACATTTTATCCTCGTAAAAATTTCCTGCATGTCTTTACATTTAAGAAAAAAGTGCTCGCTATTTTTATTTGGTCTGGGGACTTTACTCAAGTATGGTAAGAAATTTGCCACTCCAAGTGGGGACCCAATTAAAATTCTCTTAAGAATTTATTTTTTGCAAAAATAGTAAGATGTGTGTCAGTAGAGAAGAGATGAATCGGTACGAATCAAGTACTGCCATTAATTGAAGAATAAATAATAAAAACTTTTAAAATCCCACAAGTTGGTTTTTTGTCTCAGTCCCAACAACCAGGTGTTTATTCTTAGTCCGCATAAGTGAGTGTGTGTTCAGAGTTCCCACAAGTGCCTTGAGGTCAGTATGTGTGTGTGTGTGTGTGTGTGTGTGTGTGTGTGTGGGTGGGTAGCTGCACTTTCCTTGCGGCCAGACCACTTGGTTACGTTTAATGAATTCAAAGCTGTTTGAAATTTATAAAGCACATCTCAGAAGGCTGGAAATGGTCCTTGTTTCAAAAAAGGATTCTAGGGAAGCATACTTTTCCTTTCCGAATTCCCCCTGGGAGACTCCCCTGGGGCGCTCTTGTGGCCCTCACCTTACTAGTATGGATTGAAATAGTGTCATACAGAGATATTATTTATTTAAAACTTCATGATGGG
>JAOBRD020009522.1:0-10772 GCA_027575215.2 Hydrozoanthus sils
CCTCCCCCCCATGTTGTTGTTTAAGCCTTTTAAGGCTTAAAGGGTTTAGATTTACCATTGTACGTAGTCTCATTCCCCCTAATTATAACAATCTTCCCATGGTTATTGTTCTTAAGCTAGCTATTAACCTTTTTACCTTTGTATGTGATCTTATCCCCCCTCCCCCCCTCACCAGGGAGATGATATTTGAATGGCGCGGGTGCCACGGTCATTAAAAACTGTTAGTTGCTGCAACACTAGACTTTTTTTGTACGGCGCCGAGCTCCCTCGCGATGACGTAAAAAAGCGGGCTCAAAAACACAATCGCACAACTATAAAAAGACAACAAGAAACCAAGTATTTAACTAATACTTTTTATTTAACCTTACTTGCTACAAGCGAAGCATTCAAAATTCTTTACTACAAAATATATCTGCTACAAAATTGCATTTAGTGTGATAGTTCTCTGTTAACAAAACGAAACTCTGGGTTCAAAAATCAAACGGTAGGCAACTAAACTTTGTGCTATACAAAAAGCATCTTGAAACAACCAACAATTCAAAGTGTGCCACCACTCTAATCCACGGTGGGCCAGCTTTTTATGGGAAATGAAAGACCCGCGATCACGCGACATTTCTATATAGCACGAATTACTCAACTGAGGGGGTTCAAAGGAAATATTTACCCACACCAAGCTTCGGTGTCAGAGAATATTATCACTTTGGGCTTTCAGCCCATTATCTAAGCTGAAATTGTGAATACAAACTTGGTAGGTACAATTTATTTATTTGTTTGGCAAACTTATTTCATTAGTTGATAAACTATCCAAACGAACTGTGACAGAATCTTACCTTTGAAAATTATTCCTAGAACAGAAGTTCACTACATTTTGATTATTGTTCATTGTATTGTTTAAATCCAATATTATTCATTACATTGTATTATATTGATTTGGCATAGGCAGAAAGCAGGGATACTCTAAAAAAAATTGTCTTTCGACTGTAAGAACCTAACAAAGCGATGTTTGCATGACTAGTGAAAAAGTTTCCAAAGGTGAAGCTGGCTACACATCGAGACTTCAACGAAAACCTGTACTCGTAGTCAGTTGCTGTTTTGCACGTATCTAGAGTATCTCTGCTTAACGCCCTGTTTGGTTGATACATCTTATTGCTACATCACGGCATTGATTATAAATGATAAAAATCAATTGTAAAAATTTCTAGTCAAGCACAGCCGTTTCACTCTAATCCTTCACCTTTAAACTAATTTTATATATTTTTTTGCTATTAGTAATAGAAATAGTTGCACACAAGTAACGTCGATACGCAACATTACTGAAACTCCAACTAAGCAGTACAACGAAAAATCGATACTACAAAAATGAACGAAAACAATTGTAAATCAACACTTTTATATGGCTACATTATTTACTTAATTATGTGAAGGTAAAATTAAGCCAGCTACTAAACAAAGTTTTCCAAAAGCACGATCTAAAAGCTTTTACTGGCACCTTTTCCCTACTTTTTTAAATCTAATTATGCAAAGTTTATATTCAGCTTTCGAGAATAGCCAACGCACTGGTACATTCTACTGAGACTAACTTCAGCGGAAGAAATAAAAGAATAGTGATAATATATTATATCTGCCAGGATATTAAATAATGTCAACTTAAACAAACTGGCAGGTGAGCACTGGTTATAAGATACGGTAAGGTTAATACAGACTGTATACAGCGACTGCGTGAATTATCGTTATGAGCGGTTACATTGTTTTCTTAACAGTAAATGCAGGGTACGACTGGAGTGTGTGTGTTACATCTTGCGTACGTAATCAGCAGATACCTGTTAAATGCGAATGTGCAGGTAATGTAGTTAGTCTTGGAACTATCGGCATTAAGGAGGGTTTACAGTTAAATTTTGGGGGATAATGAAAGAGTTGAGAGGGAGGTTTGAAGAGGGAAATATTTGAAGGAAAGCACCAAACCGTCACTCCTGACCATGTTGGTTCCAGGACAATTTGGCGTTTTTCTATCAAATACTTCAAAATTAATTCTTGGGCAACCTCCATGAATCCCAAAAACTCAAAATTACCTTAAAAACTATCAATTACAAAATATGTTGTTTCGAATTCCCTCAAAACTCAATCGAAAAATCTGAAAATGGTAACGTTTGTCCCTTTTCATTCAACCTACATACGTATGATCAGATTTTTAAATTATGGACGACGACATCAGCAAAAACATTAAAAGTCGCCAAAAAGTTGCTTTTGATTGTAATCCCCCCTTAATAACTACGTAGTTGTAACAGTTGTAACATTAACCAATTAGGGTTTTGAAGTTAGAGCAACACTTTAGTAAGACCGCTCAAACTTTACAAACAAGTACTCAAAACTAGCAGCGAGTGTCAGCAAAATGAGTATTGGCAGAAGACGCATGGAACAGCGTTAGGATCGGTAACCACTTGTTATAGGTACAACTCTGTTCTGTGTTATTATGCATGCTGTAGTGCAAGTCGACACGTTTTAAATAAATTTTACATCAAATCTAGCCTGCGCAGCGGCTGCTTTTTTGGGGAGACCAAGTAGTGTTATTCGGGCGAGCCGTCTTGCATGAAACTTGAAAACGCGGGCAAAGAAAAAGCTCGCGCGTTGAACATGGCGGCCCGCTCGGTTTCACACTTTGCCTCTCCCCTAAAAAACAGCCCCTACGCAGGCTACATTAAATCACGCACTGGGAAAGCATTCAGAATTCTATATCCTGCCCAATGAGAATGAGTGAGTATTGTAGCTCAACAATATTTTTCAACTAAAAATTTTGGCTGAAGATTTTAAAAAATGGTGTTACACATTGATTTGACCGCCCAACTTTTTTTTATCGTTACGTACAGAATGCCGTTCCATACTTCGTATCTATTAAGAAGCAAAACTTAACGAGCTCAATGGCAATACAGATAATCTGAAAGCATGAGATCCGCTCGAGGCTACGAAGAAACTTCCAAGTCTACTGGCCAATCCTAGTGATGGTAGGCTTGTCAATAACTCTAACCCGATGAAACTCTCTTATTACTATACAATTAAACTGTCTATCCTGTTGTAAAGGTCGCTTGGAGTGTCAGTCTCCTTTCTGATACTAGTAATGATAGACTTGTTAATGACAATAACCTGGCGAAACTCTCCTGTTACTATACTGTTGAACTGTCTATCCTGTTGTAAAGGTCGCTTTGAGTGTCAGTCTGCTTTCTGATACTAGTAATGATAGACTTGTTAATGACAATAACCTAGCCAAACTCTCCTTTGTTACTATACTGTTCAACTGTCAATCCTGTTGTAAAGGTCGCTTTGAGTGTCAGCCTTCTTGTAAATACTAGAAACGGTAGACTTGTTAATAACGATAATGCGGCTAAACCACTGCTCAACTATTCATTAGGAGTGCCAGCCTGCTTGTCGATACTAGTAACGGTAGAGTTGTTAATAATAATAACCTGGCAAAACTCTCCTGTTACTATACTGTTGAATTGTCTATTCTGTTGTAAAGGTCGTTTGGAGTACGAGCCTGCTTGTCGATACTAGTAATGGTAGAGTTATTAACAATAACCCGGCGAAACTATTCTACTACTATACTATTAAACTATTTGTCCTGTTTTAAAGCTTGTTTGGAATGTCAGCCGGTTCCTCAAAACCCGATCAGTGCTAACACAGGGTTAATTAACCATGACAACCAATAGGTTTTGTCAAGAGTTAAGTTAATCGGGGATTTGGGGAACCGGGCCCTGTTCAACTACTGTATCTATCCTGTTGTAAAGGTCGTTTGGAGTACAAGCCTGCTTGTCGACTCAAGTAATGTTAGACTTCTATACATAAAATTTTTTAATATTTTTATATTTTTAAAAGTACTAGCAGTTGTAATCTTTTCTTACTAAAAAGTACTAATATCAAAATTTATTTTAAAAAAATAATCTATTCGCGGCCAAAAACTTCTTTGGCGAGTCTGTTGTACTTTCATTTTTTGCTTAATTGAGTCACAGCTTTATCCACTAGCCCTATAGTAGTGAAGCAATAAGACAGTTTATTCAAGTAAGACAGTTCAGTTCATTTAAGTAAGACAGTTCATTCAAGTAGAGACTAAGTGTACACAGTGCACTAGACTTTTCTCCTTAACAAAACGCTACTCCACGATCTAGGTCCAGTGAGTGCTTAAAAAAAGTAGCAACACGGGTATTAAACTAGGAGGGACCTGCTAATATACAAAACAAACTATACCAGTGTTTCAAAAACGTTTTGTCCAGATAAACAGGGGTCCCACTTATTACGGCAGGCCTCTTCTGTTGTCAAGAAAGCGGCAGAAAAAGGTTTTGAAACTGCCAGTGTGTAGCAAGAAATAAGGTTTGATTTCAATCTTTGCAGAGTACCGCGGCTGAACTTGGCCGTTTTACAATCACTCTCACTAACTCCATCACCACTCACTCACTCCATCACCACTCACTCATCACTCGCTCGCACTCACTGGGCACTGTGCTGTTGGTGCTAAAGCAGATGAACAGCATCTTGTTTTCTAACCTTACAACTTGGAGTTAAGTTCACCAGAGAACTTACTGTTGTCACCCTCTCCATTGGGCTTAATGAGGTTGGATTTCTCATCCACTGCTTCATTCGCGGTGTTTCCTTTCTCTGCCTCTGGTTTTGCGTTCTCACCACTCCCTGCAGCGGCTGTTACAGGGTTTGGCTCTGCAGGTCTGGCTGGTTGCTCATCGTTTGCGGCTGAAGATGTTATAGGTACCTTGACTGCCTTTCCCTCTTTCTCCTGTATGATGTCAGTGATACTAGCGTAGTCTGTGCTTTGTTGCTTCTCAGGTTTTTTGGCCGCCGGCTGATCCGCTGCACCCTGGGTAGCCGCCGGAGCTTGGAAGTCAGCCAGGTCGGCGTACATCAACTCTCCTGGCTGAATGCCATTCAATTTAAGTCAAAAATACAAATAAACAATTAAATATCTTCACTTTAAAACAGATAGTCTCAAACTTTTGCTCAACTCAAAGTTCACTACTATGTTTTCGAGTGGCTAAGCTAAATCCTTTCTCGAGCCTAGGCGGCTCATAGGGCCGGCGCTTATCTCCGGTTTCTGTAGTGTTGAGCGGATGAGAGTCTTTGGCTCCCCCTGGACAGGACACTAATCTAGCGCAGGTTAGCTTCAGTCAGAACTGGCACTCATTTAAACAGCTAAGTCGACTGGAACAAAGTCAGATAAAGTGTCTTGTTCAGGACAAAACACAGTGGTCTGACCGAGGAACTCGCGACCCTAGGATTACGAGTTGAACAAGCTAATCGCTCAGGTTATCAAATGGAAAACCATGGAATACCATGGCAACAAACCACGTGTTCCAAGGTTCCCAAGCAGAGAATATTACATGATCAACTTGTCTGAAATACCTCGATACGAGTTATGGCACAAACTGGGTTGGCGCGCAGAAAAATGTTGGTTAAAGCAGAGGATGACTCTATCCGGTGAATACCGGTTAACACTTTCAGGCTTGGGATTTATGGTAAGGTAAGGTAACGTATTTAATACGTCTCAGATGAGAAGCCTGAGCACTCTTAAAGTTTAGTAGTGATTAATAATGACACACTGTTCTTCGTACGATTGTCGTTGGTACTACTGTTATCATTACCGTTAT
Organism: Hydrozoanthus sils; assembly: GCA_027575215.2. Taxonomy (NCBI): domain Eukaryota; kingdom Metazoa; phylum Cnidaria; class Anthozoa; order Zoantharia; family Hydrozoanthidae; genus Hydrozoanthus; species Hydrozoanthus sils. The sequence goes on from JAOBRD020009522.1 coordinate 5,646, forward strand.
TTTATTACCTTTCTCCGTTATTGTTTTTTTTTTGTCTAAACGGAAACAAAACAATAAACAAATTTCTCATTTTTGACAAACTGGGCACTCACGTTACTAAATGCATGAATGTTATACCACTTTCCCAGTTTATTTAATAGATTGGATATCGACGGAGTCTTGAGGAAGAAGCAAAAATTACCCATGCTACCAAGGCTCTAATATAAGCATGCAACGCATTCAGCTCTTTGTAACTGAAGACGAGTAATCCGGTGAATAATTTCCAATAATCCAGCCCTTTGCCAATAATTAAAATGTGAAACAAAGAGATACAAAGCCTTAGGACACGCAACTACAAAAATACCTTTTTCTTCTTGGATTTCTTTGACATATCAACTTTGGCATACAGATCTTCCGGCTTCTTTTTCGCGTTACTGGTGGTTGGTCCTTCATCCGGGTAACGTTGTTCCAGCGCGGGGTTGCTGTATCCAACGACACCAGCAACAGATGGGTCACTGAATTGTCTCTCTCTGATTTATTGTGCAACAAAATTTAGTCTAAATTTAAGTTTGTAATCTGGCATAAGTTTTTTTAAAGTGAAGAAAGAACGGCGATGAAACTAAAGGGGTAAAAATACAGTTATCCGGCATTACGGTTTGTAAAAACATCTTTTGACGTTGACTGCAAGCCGTTTTTTGGTTAAAAGTAACAAAAGATGTCCGACGACCAACCGGGAAACACCGTGCCGTATGTTGATAGGTATATGTTACACCAGTACTGTCAACTTTAACCTATATCTTGCTCTTATCTGAGATGCTTAATTTTTGAAATCTCTTAAAACTTCAATAAAAAAACATCTGCCCTTAACGAAACCTTAACAACTGACACTACTGTTGCACATGATGTTAAGTTTCTTTCTTAAAACCGTAACAAATCTGCATAAGGAAACGAAACAAGAACTATAGAAAGCAGTCTCCGTTTGTGGTCCCGTCATTCAAACTAAGAAAGCACTTGTTTCAACAACTGACCGGAAGATACCGTGTTGTATGAAAAATACTGATGAGTATTTGTTAAACCAGTTCAGTCAACTCTAACGTGTATCTTTCTTTCAACCAAATTTCTTAAATTTCGAAGCTGTCCCTTAAAACTTCCATTCCGATCAGTCAGTGATTCACGAGTCCTGAGCAAAACCTTAGGTAACAATAACTGACACTATTGTCGCTACGTTAGTTTTCTTTCATAAATCAGTAAAAGAACACGAACTGTATAAAGCTGTCTCCATATGTGGTCGCGTCCATATGTGAAAAAACTCGTTTCATCTAACCCTTGTTCATCCTACAAACCCCCGTCACGCTAGGTACCAATTCCGTTACTTACACCCCCGCCAAGCTAGGTAATTGCGTTACTTACACCCCGTCACGCTAGGTAATTGCGTTACTTACAGCTGGTGCTCCTCGCCGCTGGCCACTGCTGAAATCCACATCAGAGAAGAGATTCAGAGAAACACATTAGGAAGAGAGAGCAAACGATGTAACGATTAGATTTGTTACGATTTTCAAGGATAAACTGACTTTACAGTGTTTAAAGTGATCGGTAAAAATGAGATATAGATGAGTTTATCGCTATCGCCGTGCAATAAGTATATGGAGTGTAGAACGTAACTGCGTAAACTAACTAGAGCAAAGCGTATTGCTTACGAAAAAAACTTATCTTTACGTTGTTAAAGTTACACTTTCGTAAACAATATTTATTTTAAAATAAAAAAGAGAAAATTTGAGTCACAACAATCTAACCTTTCCTGTCCTTACGGCATCGTTTCTTCTTTGTTTTCCAAACAATGACGATGATGGCGATGATAATAACCCCAGCAACGGTGACAACCGGGATTATTACGATTTCATAATCTTGGTAAAAGATAAAATAAAAAAGTAAATGAAAAGATGAAAAACTATACATGTTAATGGCAAAATAAGGATAATATTCCCACCGTAGAAAACAACCTCTAAATTCAAACTGATTTCAACCCTAGACACTCCGGATACTTTTGTAACATAATCATCCTAGGGGAGGACTATTAAGTCGTATCCTCAAAAAGAAACAAAACGTGGCACTCTTAGTGTGTCGTAATAGCAGATAACTTATTTTCAAGTCTTCACCTTCGTTAAGTTTACTGGTTTTAGTTGGTAGTGAAACAGCATGATCAATCAGAAGCCCGAAATTTCCAGATCTAATTTTTCTATGGCTCAAAATAACTTGATCCACATTCCCCCAACAAAGGTCTTTCGGAGCTCAAAAGTCTCCTTTGACAGAACAGCTATCTTAGCTTATTGTAAAACGCCTAGTATGTCCCCGATTTATAAACTAATTAAGCAGTTAGAGTAAGATTTTAGAACAAAAGTTTTGAGCAAATCATCCAAGCAGAAGGTGAGAAATTTTGCAATGTTTAGTACAAATTGTAATACGTGCATCTTAAAAAGGTGAACGCGCAGTATGAGTAATAAATAATAATTATTACTATTGTTATTTATAGCTACATATAAATATCATTTTTAATGAAGAAATTTACAGATAGAATCATATTAAAATTAAACACAGCGTTTTGGTGTCCTCATAGCACCATCATCAGGTCAAAATATAATACTTTTCAATTCGTAATTTCATCATCGAATCCATAGCATTAATATGCCTGATAAGGATTAACATTATATACAAATCGATGACAATTAAGTGTACAAGTACTGCTTAGGGATATTCACAATGAAACTTTTGCTCTGATGCAGTTGAAATCGTTAAATATTAAATTAACAAATTAAAGTACGAAAAAAAGTCTTGGTCAATGCAGTGCATTATACGTCTGCATAATAATTTATACACTTAATGTATACTCGCCAGGGAAACAGTTTGTTTTGTTTTCCAGAGAGTCTCGATATTTCCCGAGACTAAGTTGAGGGGGAAAAACAAAACTAACTTGTTTACCGCGGGACTATATATTAAGTGCTTTGTTTTTAACTTAGACTTTCTTAAACAATCATATAGCAAAAACGAACAAAAAAAAACGGCGGGCGGGCAAGAACTGCGTAATTGTATATCGGTAAGGAAACATTCGAGTTTGATCTGGGGCACGTGGCTAAGAGTGAACCAATCACTGTGCTTTTTTTGTTAGGCTAGGTGATAGAACAATTTAGTATGTCCGTCTGTTAAGGGATAGTTATTGTAATTGAAATTGCTTGAAACTACCATACACAGAGGCAAAATTTTGTTTAACATCCTGAAAAGTCGGCAACTAATCTTCTAAAACGGCATTCCCTCTGTTCTCAGCGTGCTTTTTAGTGAAGTTTAAAGGTTTTTCCCTTTTTTCAAGTTGTATGGCTAAAAAGACTTAATATTGTGACTACACCCAAAATAGGAGATCCCTCAAGGGAAATGAAGGGTTGATAACTCTACTTTATTGCCTTACATAGGTTTTCTTGTAGCACTAACCTAGTTGACGCTTTTGAACTACAAGGACCAATACATTTTGGAAAGCCTCGTTGTTATGATCCTAACGACAATGGGACACCTGCTTTTTTAGGATATATCCTTAAATTATATGTATCTCGAACTTACACTGGTAAAACTTCTTAGGGTCCTCATCGGCTCAAAACCCGACTGGCCATCTAGTCAAACACAGAATTAACTTGAGGAATAGACTCCAGATTAATAAAAGCGACTCTTTTAAAAACTGTAAAATACTTTGGCTTTGCTAATGCCTTAAGCTTCAGGTATTCTCAAAAAAAAATTCATGAGAGTTTTATAGAAGATCAACAATAGTGCAAATGCCAAAGCTTTTCTTTAGTCATATTAAGTAACTGGCTTCTGCAGTGTGTAATTAAAACTTTCAACTTACTTTGCGGTTTTCCTTGTCCAGTTCCTGATTTCTCTAAAAATCGACAGAAACAAACAAATAGCAAAACAACTATTCGAGATTCGTTTAGTTCAATATCCGTTTCGGTTTGCTTTGAACTGCTGCATATGGTATAAAACTCGTAACAAAGGGTCAAAGCCTAACCAAGGAAAAGAACTTGCTTATATACTTCACTTAGTTTTGATAAATATATCAACCACAGTATTTCTCTTCGAACTTAATGTTGAGGTAAAAAAAGAAGAATATGCAATGCATATATGTTGTAACGCTGGTGGCCCCCAATAGTTAGTGTGTTCAACTCGTAGTCCTAAGGTCGCAAGTTTGAGCCCCGGTCAGACCATTGTGTTGTGTCCTTGAACAAGACACTTTACCCGACTTTGTTCCAGTCGACTCAGCTGTAGAAGTGAGTACCAGTTTCTGCTGGGAGCTAATCTGCGATAGATTAGTGTCCTGTCCAGGGGGAGTCAAAGACTCTTATCCGCTTAACACTACAGGAACCGGAGATAAGCGCCGGCCCTATGAGCCACTTGGCTCGAGATAGGACTAAACTTTTTTATATTGTAATAATAAGAACCTGATGCAGAACTTTGCTGACCGAGAACTGCAAAAGGAATGTGATATAGCATAAAAATAACGATTATAACTCAAAACACGCATCTGACAAAACTAGAAGAAGTTGTAACCTGTTGGTTCAACTATACCTACTTTTTGCCAATACCAACTGCTGTTAGTTTTACCCAATTTAACAAAATAACGTTTACCAAGATTGTTTGTTTGTTCTTTTTATAAACGGAGAAGTTGCGCCTCCGTATCGGTTTTGCAAGTACCACAAACGACGTTAATATTTAATAATGTTAATATTAATCTGTTACCTTTGCTGATGAACCTGAAGGAATCTTTAGCAATAGTGTGGCTCCCAAGCTTGCCTCCTTCTACGAAATCTCTCACTAGCTCCTTCATCTTCTCTTCAGTTTTAGGTTCTTTGAAATAAAGCTCAAACGCAATCTTAACGCTTCCTCTTCTAAAAATACAAAACCAAGTACAATGTCAGCTGAATTTTTAAAAAATCATCCAAAATGCGGAAAATCGTAAGTACACGTAAACGCAACGATGTATGATCCAAAAGCAGTAGCTTTTGTCCCAATAAGAGGCTGGTCGAAAAGTAGAGGAGAGGGCCGGAGGAAATAAAATTTCGGTAACCCAAAATGCATGACCCACCCCCTTGTAATGGCCGAAAATTTGGT
>JAOBRD020009630.1:0-12775 GCA_027575215.2 Hydrozoanthus sils
ATCTGTGTTTTAAGCATAGGGATTTTGTAGATTCAAACCATGGACGGAGATATCGGAAGAAACATGAGGAAAAGTGGAAACAAAGCGCTCTTTTGGTTTACTCCCGCCTTAAATGTTTAAATTAATTGTTTCTTTTATTTGTTTTATAGTTGATATGACCGGCCAGTATCTAAGGAGCTTTTTACCTCTCCTCAAAGAGGTGGCCTGTGGCTGAGTGAAGAATAAAGCAGATAATATCTACGAACATTAACGGCAAAATACATTGTACAACTAACGTCAATATGAAAATGATGTTGCAGATACGGGCGATCCCCCCTGGACTTTGGATTCACTCACAATAATAATAGCCTCGAAAAATATCCTAAGTACTGAGTTGTTAAGAGCTGTTAAGTGACGGACTCAAAGGATCTGTAGTTTTACTGAAACTACCGTCAATGACAACGACGCTAGAATTGCAAGTAGCAGGTCAAATTAAAATTCAAGGGCTTAGAATAAACGTTGGTTATAGTTTGAGCTCTACTGATTTTAGGATATATATTACTTTGGAATCTCTGAGAGACATCTACTATATCAAACATGAGCCTTTGTCAGTGAACAAAACGGTTTCATAAATACTTACCTTACTTTGTTAACAAACTGGCAGCAAATGCTAATGTTAAACCGATGGGCTTGCTCCTACAGCTATAGAAGAGCATTCAAACTTCTTCTCGACTCGTATTTTTCCCGGTTTAAGTACACAAAACTGTTATTGTTTTGATTCAATTAACCTGAAAAAAATATTTATAAACATCTTTAGGCTCAAGGATGTATTTAGCAACTGCGTTTTGCCGGCAAAGTCCAAAAAAGAAAAGGAATAGACCCTTTGCATACTCGCGACAAATTCCTTTGTTTCTAGTGGCTCCGTCAGGTCGGACCAATCGTTTGTCCTTTTTATCTAAAGGGCGCAGTTTAAAAACAGAGACATACCTCGCGAGCTTTGGAAAGAAACAATGCAAGGAAACGTCTCCAGTTATCAGTTTGCTCTTTTACTATACAAGAATGACATTTTCCAGAATAGTCTACAGGAGGCAGTGAAAGAAAGAAAATTAAAAGAACCACACTGGGATTGTCACTGAATGGTCTAGCAATAGCCATATCAGTACAAGGTCGATCTGATCCGAAAAGAATTGCTTGACTAGCGCGTTCTCAATTAAATCTCTTCAAAGAATTTTATGTGGTTTAGTTAAAAAGCTTGTTTTTAACTCCTTCAGACATGATTAACTAAGTCAAACTGAACTTAAAGGATGACAACAAACGGCGGCCTTCTTTATTCATTTAGGCAGAAAAATTACCTCTGTAGCTAGAAGCCTTGAGAATTGCTGTCTAGAACAATGAAAGTATTTTATTTCACCCCATAAAAGGAAGTGCCTTGTCAATAATTGTAAGTTTGATTTATGATCCATTAGAGTACTATCATTTAGTTTCTAGAACTATGTAGAGAAAGACACGAGAAAAGACCGGCTTTAATTTATTAATATTCTACACATTCAAGACGAAATAACAAATTTGCATTATTTTTTTTCCTTTTCCGTTATTTTTTTGTCAATTTTTTCTTTTCTCCGATACTATTTTTACCCTATTTTGTTTTATTATAATTCATATTTACGACATGTGTGAGTGATTATTGCGATGAAAACTGCATGACTAACCGTAACAAAGTAAATAAGAATGGATAGTTATCTTTAACCGCAACATTGTATATCGTTTTTTTTGTTAAATTTTCAACCCCGAATATTGCGTTTAGAACTAGCGGTTCACCCAATCTCGGTTATCGACTCATATATACCGAATTGACCATATATGGAAACTGACTGTGTAGTGTTGGAGAGCTGAAATTTGGTTTCTAATGAATTCTAGATGTAATTTTTTAGTATCAATAGGTTTTGGAAAACTCGAGAAATTTAACAAAAGAATGATTCAATTCGTTCGTGCTGGATACGAGATGATTTATGGCCAATTCAGCGCTACGTATTTACCATCAAGTATCCCGACACGCGCTCTGATTAGGACAATTATTAATCATTAGTTAAGCCGGTATGCATCAAACTAACCGTACTTCTGGTCAAACTTTAACTACCGTTGTAAGTAAATAATTAATAAAAAAGATTTGAACAGCCTTTTTCTAGGGAATTCAAAGACACTGAAAACATTCTTTACATTCAATTTTTTTTGATAAAAAAAGTTTTCAGTTTTCGTTTAAAATCCTTAAGGGATCGTTTGAGTTGGATTGTCTGAAATTTTCATAAAAGTCGGATACAGGTTAGGATGAGATATTTTGTATTTTTGCCCGCAAAAAATGGCTCAGTTTATCAGTTTTTAATTCGTTGGATGGTTTGCTAAGCAATTAGATATTATGCTGATGTAGATGAATACAATCTGTATGGTTCAGCTCGTTTGGATGTCACTAGGAAGAATTTTTCTACGAACAACATGGCAAGGAAATACAATCTTGGTACATCGTTCCCAGGGTTCTCTCATACCCGCCGAGAGAGTTCTCTGGGCGGGTTTGAGAGAACCCTGGGAACGAAGTTGGGTTTTATAAAGCAAGTAAGGCACGTCAAATTTGCAATAGGAACTTTGGTAGAAAAATATCTTTCAGATTATTTACAACGTGATAACTGAAAACTCCAAGGAATATGAATGAAATTGTATCATAATTTACATTGATATCATCGGGGCGGTATAGTGGCGCCAGCCTTTAATCCAGTGGTGTGGAGAGTGACGTACTGCAGATCCTTTTGCTCACGCAGTATTTTACCAAGGGTCATATGCATGTAGCTTTTCTACGGTGCCGCCCCCCCCCCTCCCCCAAGAAAAAAATTAACCTGGGTACGGAGGTTAAGTGTTATCTACTACTTTTTCGGTGGGCAGTTGTGTTTCTTCGAAAAAGTGTCAAAGTCAGCAGTGACTTTTTTCGATAATTTGAATATTTTTATTCTCGGATATCTGCACCCGTTTAATACAAAAATACTACGAAATGCTTTTTCGATTTACATCTTATTGCATGGTTTTGCCATGTTCTAGCGCTTTACAGGTTTGTTTTATTTAAACATGTCAGTGCCACTTCTTTCTCTCCGGTTCGATTGTTTGCTCACCTGTTAATACGCAAGTGTTAACGTGTACCGTTTGGTTTGGTGCCGGGTGTGACAGAGGTTGCAGAAGCGAAGATTAAGTTGCAGCATTTGAGCGTAATAAGGGAAAAGGCCAAAATAATGGTACTTCCTAGGAACCCAATTTAGGGTGTGGGGGTATTATGCGCCCCACCCACCAACTTTTTTCAAAAAGGCTGAATTTCAGGAAGAAATATCATGTTCAATAAAGCAGATATCGCTAAAGTGCTTGCACCAACACACTTTCCTTGTTGAGAGAGGAGTCCATAATTTAATAAAAACCAATACCCCTAAATCAGGTTTTGAGAAATTGAGCTCTGAAAAAGTGGTGGTGAGTGGGGTAGGGGGCCTAGCTGTGCCGCCACCCACCACCTCCGACAAAATTGGGTTCCTTAAAAATAACATTATTTTGACTTCTTCCCTAAATACACTAGAACTCATTCACATCGCTATGTGTCACTGACGAGTCCCAAAAAGAACGAAACAGCTGTCTGGCACTGCAAACTCTGGCTTTGTCCGATCTTCTATTAAATCGCATCTTTTTACTATCTCGCAGTATTCAACCTTGCATTTTCACTTTTTCTGTCTTGCGAGTTTAAAATTGATCCATAAAGATTTCAAGGCACACTCCAGTCCTTAACAGCATTCAAGTGGATTTCTTTTTTTTAAAGATGCTAAGTATGAATGCTTTTTATGAAGGATTTTCATCAAAGAGAAAAAATGTTTCCTTACTCGTTTCTAAACCACGACCGGGAGCTCCGGGACAAGAAAGACTGGGAACGATCGCGACTTCACGAATTCAGTGGGTTGTTTTGTTTTTCGTTTATAATGTTTCAGTTCGCGTGCATGCTCCACTTCAATTTATCATACACCATATTAAACTATAACTAACTCCCTCGCTTCATCAAAACCTCACAAGGACCGGTGTGAAGAAATCAGCTCTTTGCCTATTTCGTGATACGAGTCGCTGGTGCATGATTGACTTAATTTTATTAGCAAAAGGCAAGTTCTACCTTTGGTTTGGGTTGTTCTTACCGTATTATATATATTCTTCCTATTGTCAATGTTCTAAGCACTCTAAGGACTGGCGAAACGGATTTTGCTCTCTGGGCCCTTTCAGCTCCTTTTTAGAAGACCCCTGCACGCTTCGGGCCACCCCGAGCAGGGAGCTGTGCCAAGAAAGGGATCCTGGGAAACAAAAGCTCTTTTGACGGTGGCGAAAACGAAGATAATAATGGCGGCCCTGGAAGGAGCACTCGATTTGTGCAGCCTAGCCAGGCACTATGGTGTTGATCAACTCCATGCCACAGTACTGTCTGGAGGAAATAAGTTTCTTGTGTGGACGAGACTTTCGGATGAAAATTCATCGTGGATTATTAAGTAAGTTTAGAAATATTTGAGACCAGAATTCCGAGGTACCGAAGGGCCGTGTTTCGTGTGTTTCTTCGAGCACATTTCCTTTGTTACTGTATCACTTGAGTGTGAAGTTATATGTTGGTTAGCCCCTGGAAATGGTAATAAGTATAGTTTCAAAACAATCCTCTTTTGTTTTTCTTCAATTCCCTTTCTTTCTTTTTGTTAAAACGCCACTAAAACCTGTCGTTTCTTCAGGGAACCAAGATGTTGTCATCGCCGTGTGCCAATGTCCGCCTAGCTAGGTTCCGAACTGTTTTGCCTGGTGGGAACACGGCGGGAAATTGAAACGTGAAGTTGTATTGGGAGAAAAAACATTTTCTGATTAATTCTGAAAGGCAAAATCTTTAAAATCAATCTTAAATCTGGATGTTTTTAAAAAGTTTATTTTACAGCCATTTAATGCACGTATCTTACGGTAAAGCGTTCCCGTAGAATCGTTTCAGAAGAGAAACAAAATAATGCAGAAATTTCTTCAATCTCTGCAGTTCATAAGCTCCATGTTACTGTTTGTTGTTCTTTAGAGAAACATTTTTACGACACTAGAGTAGTCTTCCTGAAGTCAAAATGCGTCCGGGTGGAATGAATGCCCAGTGCCATTTGGTTCAAGAAATTAATTATGGATTATAATTTTTTCTAGCTGCGCGGCTGTTCGAAAAACTCCATACTGTTACTAGCGATGAAAAAAAACATTAAGTCAACTTTTAGAATAATTGTATTTTGAAATAATTTTACAGTGCCACTGATGGTATTGATGTCTGGAGGACAGAAATGGACAAGGAACAATTAGAAACACATGTAAGTGTATCCAAGGCACCAACAGCCACACAACAACAACCGCAAGCGTAATATTTTGTACGTATTTTTAAGGCCGCTACACACGAGCCGATTTTTTGTTGCGAAGCTCCCGTGCATTGATAGAAACACTTGAGAATTTTTTAGTTCACTTATGAAGTGCGAGAAAACTCACCTGCGGCTCTTTTTTTCTAAGCACTTCTTTTGTGAACGCGTGTTTCTTTCACTGAACAGAATGCATGCGCTCGTTTTATATTTCTATAATAGACCCTTTTCACGCAAAAATTTATTAAACAAATCAAGAAACAAATCAGCATCAAATTCAGCGCATCCGTATTAGCAAAATTGCAAAATTTCGTAAACACTTCCCAAAAACTAATGCAGATATGAATTTTGAAACTTGATCTTCTGCCCTTATTATTACAAAGAAATGTATGGGAAAAACGTGGAAACGAGTCTGATGCCCGTCCACCTTACTTTTCATTGGAAAATTAACCAGTTTCAAACCTTTATGTCTCCGTCAAGTTGCGACCAATCTTTATGAGGCTTTGTAGCTTTACTATTATTAATGTGCTGAGATTGACTCTGGACTCATTTTCTCGATAAACTCAATATAATTCTATGCCATGCTTGCATGATAAAGGTCTATAGCTTAAGCTAAATGTTCTAAAGTCTGTTAAAGGCCAAAACTAACAATATATATATAATCCTTGAAACAAAAAAAAACCAAAACAAAACTACAAAAAAGGTATTTAGCTCAATACAAACATTCCCCATTTCTACTAATAAAACTAACAAAAGTAGACAAGCTGTAGTCTGAAGCTATTAAGGGAAAACAAACACAAAAAAACGAGTCAAAAGCGATAATTATAGTGCTAAAATAAAAAATGTTTGGAGTAAAATATAATATACTAAATAGAGAGCAAAATGACAAACCATAATCAGGGGTTTCAAAAAGTTCTGAATAGGTGGCAGGCCATATTAAAGTAGGCGGCTGCACCTCTAGTGGGGTCAACAAGAAACTCAGGGAACTTAAAAAATGTTTATTGTCATAGAATGTAGGTGGTGGTAATTTGAGAAGTAGGCAGCGAAATTCGCCAGTTGCCAGCTTCTGTTGAAACCCCTGCACGATATTGAACTGAAATAAATAGAACGATAGAGTAACAAGCTATTTGTCAAAACGGGACACAATGTAACAGTAATAACGCTAAGTTAATGACTAACATGACTAATCTCTTTTGTCTAGCACTTGGTAATTCAATATCGCATTAATCGCTTACATTACATTTATAAGTGTGGTGCAGAACTAAACATCAGAAGAGTGAGTATAAATACACTAAATACTGGAATATCATAGTTATTACCATGAGACTACGTCAAGAGAAATTCTCTACTGGTTGTGCATGAAAAGGTAAGAAATCTTTTGCACAACATAATCCAAGAACCATTCTCGGTATACATGAATCATGACAATCTAATTCACTATGGAGCATGACTACAGCATGTGAATTTTTTGAACATCTCTATAACTGGACTAGTTCAAGGCTAAACACAAGGCACAACTAATATCTTAGGTTTGTACAAAAATAAAAATTTACAGTCAAGCGAGCCACATTAGAAAATAGACCTACCATATTCAAGGTTCAAGAATTACTACACTTACAATAGATCATGAAATCAAAGAGCATCACCTTTGTTGTACCACCGAAAAGACTTGTTTTCTGAACTCTAGCTAGATTTACTACTCTATTTATACTAAAGAAGTGGAAGTTACTAGCTAAAAAAGACCCAAATTTGGATATGAAAATCAGCAATGTGTGTAAATGGGAGTGGTTTGATGTAATAGCTGTCATATCTTGTCAAGTTCCTCCTGTCCCAGGTGGAAATCTTAACAAGAACCTTACAAGAATTTTAAATAAGAATCCTGTAAGAATCCTATAGGATTAGAACTAAGAATCTTAAAAAAATCTTAATGAAATATCATATAATAATCTTATTAAGAATCTTAATAAGAATCATAAGAATCTTATACAAGAATCTTATGAGAACTTTATAAGAATCTTAAAATAATCTTAATAATATCTTATTAGAATCTTGTTAAAGGGGAACTGAACCCTAAAATTGAGTTTTGTCAAACAAAATCTTTAAAAACTTCTGTTATAACAATATTTAAATATTTTTTCGTGTCACACTGATTTTCCGAGTTATGATGATTTCGTGTCACGCTGATTTTCCGACTTATAATGATCTTATAAGATTCTTAAACAAATTCTTAACAAGTGTCTTATAAATAAGATAAAATCATTTTATTAAGATTCATATATTAAAAGATTCTTATGTAAAAGAGATTTTTCAAGATTTGTACTTACTCTTACAATTAAAACTCTTACAAGATAAATATTAATAGCTTTACATATACTATGACTGATAGAAAGAAAATATATTAAAATTACTTAACAAGTTAGAAGTGCAAATTAAGTTATTATTACAAATAACACAATTCAAGTCTAGTTTTCATCAGTCTTAATTAATTCAGCAATTATTTTCACAGAACCTTATCTCTTGTTTGTTTCTGTTAGTAGCTTGCTTCGGCATAAAAACATCTATAAAGAAATTATTCTTAAAAGTGCAACCAAAACTGATATTACAAACAAAGAGGAAGTTACTAGCTAAGAAAGTACCAATTTTGGACACGAAAATCTGCATTCCCTTTTAGAGCGATGCGCACAAATAGGAGTGGTTTGATGTAATAGCTGATGTCATATCTTGTCTAGTTCCTCCATTATTCCCATTTGGAAATACGCTAGCAAATAAACCAACCGATACCAGAAAAGGCTGAAATATTCTCACAACCACAAAATATACCACAGAGTTGTAGTAACTAATGATAACTAAGGTTATCAACGTGTCCTTTTGGGAATAATGTGACTTGGTCACATAAGCTTATAATTTAAATTCTTTTTCTTCCTTGTTCTTTTGGAATATGGAACCTATTTCAATTCTTAGTGAAGTGGTCTCTGCTTTCTTAGTGACTGCAGAGCAGGGAGAACTGGGGGATGGGTGGCATGGTTCCCCAAATAATTTGTAAAAAGTTATTATATTTTTAAAAGTATTCAAGTGTATTTTTTTAAAAATGTAGATTCTCGGCATTTCCAGCAGAGCTCAAATTTGTTTGGTGTCTTGGTATTTTATGTAGACCTCGGTCTGGGATTTTTATATCATGACGTCTTGGCCTCTGATTATTCATTTTATTCAAAGTCTCAGGCTCAGACCTTGAAAAGACAATCTCCCATCTCGAACAGTCTCGGATTTAATTACCATTCATTACCCCTAAAGATTTGTTGTCTGTTAATAGAATAGAAAATTTTACAAGGTTTAATTTACAAATTTTTACTTGATTAAATATGTACTTTTATCTTAAGATTAATAAAATTATTATTTTTTATTAACAGAGAGAACTTGCAGAGTTTGACAAATATGATTCGTATTTTGAAAAGTTTAGGTAAGGTATATTTTCAGCTCAAGGCCCTTCTAATTATTAAAATATTATTAATAGCACTTTACTTAGAAGTAAGAAAAAATAAATATTTTAAATAGTCAAGCACTTGATAAGTTTCCAAAAGTACTGCTACTAAGTTACAGTAGCTGAACTTGGTAACTGCTGTTACATAACATGAAATGGATGTCATTGTTGGAACTGGTCAAAGTTTTTCTTGTTTATTCTGCTGACTCCCTTATGATTGTGCATTTCAATTATTTAGTAAGATGTTTAATTTGGTAACAAAAATTTTTTAAATGTTAACAACAAAAGTAATTGTCAAACTTGGCAAACAAGTTACTCATATATAATTATGATTTTTATAAAGGGGGAATCACAAAATGGATAGCTGCTTGTAAGATCAGAGATAAACCTGATTTCAGTTTATCAACACCTAAATTCTCTTTACATAATTTATTTCAAACCAAATACTACATTTGGTAAAGATCTACAAATGAGAATATATCCAAGTTGGGGGGCTTCACTTGCCTGTCAGGTAGTGCTTGCTTTTCTAGATTAGCTCATGCACTAGTTTATTTGAAACTACAACTAATTTCAGTACTGTATTGATTGCTGCAAAGCAACTTGGTGACTTTTTCAGTTTGCAAGTATTCAACTTTCCAGACTTTGCATTTGTTTACAGCAATTACATCCCTGAAGAACTTTGTGAGTTATAATGCTTATTGTAAGCAGCTTGTACAAGTGAGAATTTTTAAACTTGCTATGCATATCATATCCTATTGCAACATCAGCCTGTCAGTTGTAAAGTATCATGCAAGATTAGCTTACAATATTTTTGAAGGCTGTTGTACTTTTTTTTGTAGGTCAGATTTTATGATGTACAGTTTAAGTTTGACCCCATTTGCTAACAAGGTGACGTTGACTTTGGGCTTAGAACTACAGTCTCTCACTTATGAACTATATGAAGCTAAAGCCATTGAAAAAAAGACAGAGATGCAATTGCTGATGTTCAGATTAGCAAATGCAGTCACGGATTTGACAGAGAAGCTAAAAGGTATTAGTTTTCCTCTCGAGCTCATTCATAAGGATAATAAAAACTTACAATAATTAAGAAATTAAACAAATAACTGAGGAAACAATGTTATTAGGCCAGAGAGAATCTTGCTTTCTGATTGGCTGCTGAAAGGGCAGGACAGGAAAATCTCTTAAAGACCATGACATATTTCCAACTTTTTTTTCTTTTTTCCCACAGTTTTATAATATATTTATGTTTTCTTAAATTTCTTACTAAAATAAAAACATACGTAAATTTTTACTGTAACCTTAGTCGCCCAATCTTCCCTGGGAAATCTGGGACCTCCATCTTGCGGTATGCCAAGGTCTTGGTCTTGGTTAGCAAGTGTTTGATAATTGACAAAAATCTTAGCCTCAAGATAGGGCAGTATTGAATCTGATAAATGTCTAGTTATAAGGCTGCCAAGATTGTTTTTATAACTAAAGCACTATTGAAATACTGTAAATGTTATTGTTATCATTATCATTAAGAGTATTATCATTAATTATTACTATTATTATAATTGTTATTATTATTATTATTATTATTACTGTTATTATTATTATTATTATTATTATTATTATTATTATTATTATTATTATCCAGATATCATCAAAATCTTATTGTATTAAATTCATTGTTATCAATTTTTGGTGACTTCAATAGTAGAAATGAACCTGGCAATGATAATAACAAGGACGACTTCTTTGAAAGAACATTGTTCTTATTTTTTATTTAGGTTCAACATTATTGAGCAGCTATAAAATAGTTTACCTGTAACCATTGTTGTACACTTCTAAGAGTTGTTCCCTTTTATTCCAGTGAGCGAAGAAGCTTTAGAAAGGCTGAAGAGTCAAAAGGTATATTTTTTATTTATTAATTAAAAGTGCCTATGAAGTGAAAAATTTTATTACTTCTGTGGATAGACCTTGCTAAATAAGGAATAGCAGTGAAAACATTTTGTCAAAATCTTTTATGGTTCTTGAAATATTAACATTTGAAGTTCTCAACTGATGACATCATGTGGGGTTCCAACAAATGTGCATTTTATTTAAATCTGCTGCCAATCCATAACCTTTGGATAAATTTCAGCCAAATCTGCACTGATGATCTATCTACCTCGAGATAGATCACCAGTGCAGGTTTGGCTGAAATTTATCCAAAGGTTATGGATTGGCAGCAGATTTAAGTAAAATGCAAATTTGTTGGAACCCCACATGATGTCATCAGTTGAGAACTTCAAATGTTAATATTTCGAGAACCATAAAACATTTTGACAAAATTTTTCACGTCACAGCTTTTTCTGTGGATAAAGAAGTGTAGTGTACAGTAGCTACTTTAATTTTGTGTTCTATTTTCCAGTGATTGCTGTTAAATTTTGATAGTTATGCTGTGGGTATCTGCCTCAATGTTTCTCATTATGTAGTGCCTTTTAACTTGGTAGTCCAAGATAGTAAAATGGTGGCTTGTTCTTTGTACTTCAGAGCCAATTCTTGATAATTGATGATCTTGATAAAAACACCATTAACATTATTTTACAAGTGCCCTGCATGCATGGCAGTCAAGTTTGATGTGATCTTAAATGTTAACCAAAATCTATGGAATGTACAGCGATCAACCTTTTTATTGACAGTATAATAATTTCAGATTTGTCATGTTGCAGGAGTCAGCTCCAGTTGGTGCAGCAGTTTTTGGTGAGTTTAACTATTTCATGTTTTCGTTTGTTTCATTTAGCAATGGAAAATGAATATTTATTATCATAATGTTGAATAATGCTAGGTAATGTTACATACAAATGATATTATTTTGTTTTTGTACTAACTCTGTAGTTTTTATCTTAACTGCAATCTTCAATAACAAATCAAAATGTTATAATATGGAATTTTGTTTGAAATAGTGTAAGCCCTGTCTGCCCATAAGTTTAAACTGGCAAAAAATTATCTTTGAAGTGTGAATGAAGTCTAGTCGCAGGTTTTGAGATTTTATGCTAAATGTTGCCTCGGGTCTTTGAACAGATTTAAACTTGACACATAAGGGTTGCTATGGTCCTTGAAAATCCTAGAATCAGGAAAAAAAAATCAGACCTTTGATAGCTTCTGAATTAGGGTCCTAGTCTTTGAAAATCCTAGAATGAGCAAAACGTTTCTTTCTCAACTTCAAAAAATAAGTTAAAAACTTGTAAGCTTTTTGTTAAAGTTTTAAGTATTTTTTATTGGACAACATGTCTAAGTTTATAACTCTACAGACCTGTGATGTTGTGTTTATGTAGAGAAGCTCAGTTAAAATGCCTTCAATGGGAACTCTGTTTACATTACAGCATCAATATCTCATCACTCTCAACCAATCAACATGCAAGTTTTTATAAATATTACTTTTTACAGAGCCACCAAGCAAGAAACCAGCAGTTGCCAGTGTGAAGAGAAAGCAGGGACATAGTCTAATAAACCCAGGAAGTAGAAAGTGAGTAGGCTGCAACTATTATGGATTATTTAAGTTCTGATATGTATGCTGTTTTGAATAGCTATGTGATAAGTAACAGGTAAATCAATAGTCTGTTGATGACTCTTACTGTATAAGGATAAATCGTGAAGTATATTTACTTTAATTGCTATGTTCTCAATTGTTTAAGTTATATTTGATTGTTATAAATTGACTAATCAGGGTTCAAAATAGCATTCAGAAATTATGCCTTATTTTGTAGGCTGTTCAAAATAGACCACTAGTTTTGGCCGGCTGTTTTTGGCATGAACAGATTGTACATAACATGGTAGCAAGAAAATGTAAATCAATACTTCTCATCTCTCAATTGCAGTCATTTTGAGGTGAAGAAATCAGGTTTATCTCTGATCTTACTACAGCTGCTAT
>JAOBRD020009630.1:12875-27328 GCA_027575215.2 Hydrozoanthus sils
CCATTTTGTGATTCCCCCCTTATAGAATCACTTCATCTTAAATTACTTCTCATCTCTCAATTGAGGTGAAGAAATCAAGTTTATCTCTGATCTTACAAGCAGCTATCCATTTTGTGATTCCCCCCTTATAGAATCACTTCATCTTAAATTACTTCTCATCTCTCAATTGAGGTGAAGAAATCAGGTTTATCTCTGATCTTACAAGCAGCTATCCATTTTGTGATTCCCCCTTTATAAAATCACTTGATCTTAAATTGCAATTGAAAATAAAGTTGGCCAAAAGGATCCTAAAATTTGATGGCTGCAGCTACATTATTTTGAAACCTGATACTATTTCGTACTTTATTATCATGAAGATAACTGATAGAAGAGAGTCTGAGAACACTACCAAGCTTCTTGTGCAACATAATGGTTTTTTAGTTCAAATCTTGCTGTTGTTTTGTTGTGCCCTTGAGAAAAATGCTTTAAAATGAGCTGCATAATTAACAAACACCTGCTGATAAGAGTTTCAGTAATGCAAATTACCTTGAGTTAGATTTATTTTATAAAGTCCAACAGGGTAAACTAGAGAAACTATGCAAAAGCTCTGGCTTCATTAATGTACTGCGGAAAGACAACCTAACAAAATTCTTAAGACAAGAAAGCAACTTTTAACTTAGTGTGGAAGATAAACTGTAATAAATCGAATCATCTTATTGGAGTCCTGATTTACATAAACCCACGTGCACATATCATGGCTTGAACTTTTTCTTCAAATAGTGAGCTACTGTAGCTACCAGAGGGAAAGTGTTGGTATGGTAGCCTTAGCACAAGTTTCAATGGCCATACATGTAGTTTCAGCTTGTATTCCATAGAACACTACAGGTATCAGTAGCTGTGTGCACAATGATTTTAAGATTTGTGTGCCTTATAAAGAAGACCAATGTCATTTCTCCAACACAACGCTTATCCTTATGTTACAAACAACAACCCTTAGATAGTCTTTTGCTTTAAGGTTCCATACAATACAGTCTGTATGTCTGCCAGAGCTTCACAAAGTACACGAGCCTGAAACTTTAGACCAAAAAAATACTTAGCATCAAAATGCCCCAAAAAATTGTAAATAACGAGTAATGAGTTGTAGGGAAAATAGGAGTGGTAAAAAAAGATTTCAATTTTTAATTCTTTTGTCTTGTCAGAGTTCTTAATAATTTTATTAGCATTTTTTTTGGAAATCACACGTCACTGAAAAAGTTGGAATGAATATTATCCTGATCCACTTATCACAACAAAAGTTTGCTCAGAGATAAAACCCAAAAAAAATATGCATTTTTTTATGACCTAAAAAAATACATGACTGAGCTTTTGACCAAAAAAATCTCCAGAGCATGTAGGTTTTTAACTCGACCCCCCCCCCCCTCCTGTCATGTATGCTTCAAGTTTCTTGGCATGCTTGAATTCTTAACCCTGTAAACTGAAATTTAAAGTATTTGAAACAGTTCAGTGAAACAATAGAGTTGTAGCCAGGGGCCAGTTGTTCTTTGACCCAGGATTTGCTCTTAACAAAACCTGTTGGTTGTCATGGTAATTAACCCTGGATTAGGGCTAATCAGATTTTGAACAAAAGGGCCCAGAGCTAGGGTCAGAGAATTTGAGCAGCCAAAGTGATGGAGTCTCAATTCTTTTGAGTGGCTTTATGACAAAGAAATGATTGGTCCCTCTGGCGAGAGTTGCTTATTCAAGAGTTGTTAAATTGATGGACTTGTGTACTCTACACATGCACACAATCGATCAGTCTTACTGTTCAATAAAATGATGATAAATTTATCCTCTCGTACAATTTAAAGTACTGAACAGTAGGAGAAACCTGTACTAACAGCTAAGTACATTGAGTTTTTTTTGGGTTTCACACACTCCCTAAAGATGCCAAAGACAGAGAAGCAGTCATGTTGGTGCCCTAAACAAAAGAAATCTTCATAAATCCTTTTGTCGAAGGCCACCAACACGGCTGCTATGACATCGGGTGAAACAAGGCATGTGGGACCAAAGAAACATGGAGTATTTTCAATTTGAAAACACAGAGCTACAAGTAAAACCATATAAACTCCTTTTTGTTTTAAACAAAGAAATCTTACATTATAATCATACTAAACATACAGTAGTAACCCCTTTCAGACCTGACAGATGTAGTGTAATAATATTCTCCCAAATAAGGTTAATAATTGATACTTTTCAAGTGACCAGTGAGGGGCAATTTGGCTTTTCATCTTCAATAGTTTGTAAGCTTTGTAGTTTGATTGATTTCAAGTTTCTCATTACAAAAAAAGTTTGTAGTCTAGTTTAAGAAGAAATTAAATGTTGACAAACTGCTTCATGATTCAAAAGAGTGACAAGCATTTTCCTTTTTCTTGACAGAGTGAAACAAGCAAAAGGAGTTGTGTTTGACTAGAATGCTGCTATTAGCTCTATAAAGCAAATTGCTGTTTTCAGTAATTACTCCCTTTTGTCGTTTACTTTGCGTCCCTTATGCATTTCAAGGGAAAAAACAGTAACCGGTAGTTATTTTGTTAAAGTCGCATCACAAGATTTATGTATACCATAATTTATATATTGGCTAGTTTATTAATAATTGTGAAAGTTGTTAAGTCCAAAGTACTAGAACGTTTCTTTTGTATAAGTTTCTAAAATGAAGAAGGCTAGGAACTTCACATTATGAAACATCAGACAATTGGTTTCAATTAAACTTTGGGCATAGACGCAAATCTTTTTTATGTTCTTAAATTTGAAATAGTGCTTGACCAATGAGTTTTTGAAGCATTACTTCTTGTTGGAATTCATTTTTACAACGTAGATAAAAGATTGATCAACTTAAACTGGCAAGGAAGACAATACTGATGCAGACTAGAAGCAATATGCCCTAGAAGTAACTCTCAGAAATATTAACTGTTGTTAAAAGTTGATTTCCTGTTGCTGTATGCAATTTTGTTCTGCATTTAAAGATAGCTCAAAAAATTAATTGTTCAATTCTGCGTATTGACATTTAAGAGTTATCATGAGGTATTTTCTATTCTCATTCAACCCGTCCCAGTATTTGATTTAAAGTTTTATTTTGTTTGTAACACTTTATGAATGAAGAAAATAAAGACCGTCACTTATTTAAAAAAAGATGGATTAAACCTTGTTTTCTTTTGTTTAAAGTGAAAGATTTCCAAAAGAACGTCTTTTCAGTTAACCTCAAATATCTCGACCTCCTTAGCTTTTTTACTCAATTCTTATCAATATCTAACACCTTCTTCCAAGTTAGTTACCAATATTCTTCTCCTTACACGACACGTGCAAAATATGTCATTTGATAATGAGAAGTTGAGAATTGATCAAAGTAAAAAATGGAAAATGAAAAATTAAATTCTCCCATCCTTTTGCTTTGAAAAGTATTGGCTTTGATTTGGAGAAATTATCAATAGAACTGAGACTGGAAGGGTTACAGGGCTCAGAGTTTAGTTTTGGTTTTAGGTGCACGGCTGATAACGGGACTAAATTTCTAGGTGCACTGCCAAAATATTAGGAGCACAGCTTAGGATTCTGAAAGCAAAAACTCAAAGAAGGTTCAACATTTATAACTAGCTGTTAATCAGCGAGTAAATTCTCTTTATATTGTTTTAATCCTGTGTTTGTTTCTTTCAGACTCGTACTACTTTTCAAACTCTGGCGAATTTTTTTTTGTTTGGGACCTTGTTTTAAATCCGCATTTTTTTCACTTGTAACACAGCTGTTTTGTTGTAAATCAGTAAAATAAGGACAATCAAGTAAGGAAGGAGTCACTCTAATCCCGTAGCACTGAGTTGCAGCTTTTAAGCGCACGAGGGAGATCGATCGTGATTTTTCAGCTGGCGCACAATCAAACTATCAAGTTGCGTGTGCGACCAGTTGATTGTAAACTTAGAGCCCTGGGTTAACAACGGGAAGCATAGGAAACAAGCTACTACACTATTCAATGTAGGCGTAGACCACGAAAAGTACCGGAAACACACAAATAGTGTTAATAATCAAATTTATTTAAATTATCAACCTCGAATATCGCGTTTCTAGCGTTCTGATTGGTTCACTTAATCTCGGTTTTCAGCTCATATACAAATCTGACCATATATGGAAACTGACTACGTGGTGAACATTGCAACTCCGAAATATATTTTAGTTGTCGTTTTCAAGTCTCAATAGCTTTGGAAAACGCAATGAAATTTAATAGAACAATTATTCCATTCGTGCTTGCTGGATAAGAGGTGATTTTTAGCCAACTCGGTCGCATGTTGTTGTACCATTTTTCATTTTCTAACTGGAAAGTCTAAAAAACAAGATGTAAGCCATACTGTCTTAAGGTCTTCGAGGGAAAAAATAGCGCTTGAAAAATTAATAAACCAAAGTAAATTTTAGTTGGGAGAAATTGAGTAGTGCCCAGTGTTTTAACCATCAGTACTGTGTTGATTCGTTGGTTTGTACTGGAAACAGGAGTGAATGTCATGCTTACCTTAACCAATTAGGAGTCAATACCTGCTATCCTTGAATATCTTGCTTTCCTTAACCAATCAGGAATGAATATCTTGCTTTCCTTAACCAATCAGGAGTGAATACCTCGCTTTTGTTAACCAAACAAGAGTGAATGTACCTTGCTTTCCTCAACCAATCAGGGATGAATACCTTGCTTTCCTTAACCAATCGGGAGTAAATATCTTATTTCCCTTAACCAATCGCATGTCAGATCTAAGATGCCTTGTATGAGCTTCACCCGCTGTCATTGTAGAACAGCAGACGTCGGCTAACTCTCAGATCGCGTCAATTTGTTGCAGATGGGTTTTTCTACACCCTACGGGAATAAATTATTGAGTAGTGACGTACTCCAGTCCAGGAAACCTTATTTGTTCTCGTCAGCCTGGAATAATGATTGCCAGCTACTGACAACAAGCATTTAAATGTTTATTTCTACTCGTATTTTACACAAACAAGAAGTTACAATTTAGCTTGCACAAGTTTATAGCCGCAACTTAAAACTGACAGCCATTGAGCCGATTGAATTTGGGAGCAAGCTAATAATCATATTTCACCTCTAAACATTTCATGGAGCTGTTGCTTATTTCCGGTTTCTAGGGTTTAAACAAAGTAACGAAACTGGATATAGTGTAGTTTGAAAAAAGTCTGGGTTTTAATAGTAGCGGATAAAAATACCCAAGCTTTTTTGTGCCTCCTCTATAAACTCGCATGAGGCTTGATCTCTTTAAACTCTAGAAATGCGATCACAATAAATAATCATTCATAGTCATAAATATTTTCGTACAATTTCGAGTCGGAAAATAAAGAAGAGGTCTTGAAATTGGTATTTTGCTTTCAAATCTATCTGGGTTTCTGTTTAGTCAACGTATGGCCGCATAATTCTACAAAGTAACCGTCTGTGAATCATTAAAATGAACTCAATTGTCCGAACGGAGACTGGCGTTTGCACGCACTGGCTAGTTTCTGTTAAGCTGATGTGAGTATTCTTAGATCCCTCTCGGAAAGACGCTGGTCTGCTGTGGCAATCACAAACCAGTAGAAACTGATTTACATGTAACAGCTGAGTCGACTGGAACAAGTCAGTTAAAGTGTCTTGCCCAAGGACACAACACAGCTGGTCTGGTCAGGGCTTGAACTACGTTAGGATTACGAGTAGTTACGAGTCAAACACGCTTCCTTGGCAATCTTCGTGATATAATAACAGTCGAGATATTGGGCTCAAACTAACAAAAAAAATGGGTTTGTCTAATCGAAGAAACCAACTAGTTGTACGATCACGAATGCTGCCGTCAGAATCTGATTGGCTAACTTACTGTCTATTGAGTGATAGACAACAAGTAAAAGTAACAGAGGAAGAGTTCGAAGTAATATACAGTTGGTTTCTGCTAAAACAATTAGACTACTAGTCGTTTTCTATGACAAAGAGTAGTCAAATCGTCGCTACACGCCTCGTTGCCTATTGGTGCATAGAACACTCCTCCTCGTAGTCCAGTTGCTATTTAAGCTTTAGAAGATATTTTCCATGTTTCCATACTCTGTCGGAAATACGGAAAATATCCTCTAAAACTTTTATAAAATAATAACTGATGATGTCATTCATGATTTCTATCCAGATTTAGAAAATGGTCCTCGGCCAATCAGGGCGCGTGTTTCACTGAATATATTTTATAATATTTTTTTTGTTTTTCTTTCCAGCACCGAGGAAAACATAGTTGTCCAGATGGAAGGTACTGTACCGTCGGATGGAAGCAGTGTTCACATGTCGGTTTTAACAGACGGACGGACACTTGACATCTACAAGTGTACTGACTTCAACTGCACCTATAACTGCCCAAACTCCAGTAAGCGCTACCACTGCCCACTGTGCGACAACAAACCTCAGAAACCAGGGCGCATGCGCCGCCACTTTGCCAAGATGCATGGTGGGAAGCAACTTGTGCAGCACGAAGGTGAGTTTTTGCTTTGCTTTTGAGTCTTGTTACATTTCGGCTGCACAGTGGCCCAGCGGTTAGTGTGTCTGACTCATAAACCTACGATCGCGAGTTAGAGTCCCGGTCAGGCAACAGTGCAATGTGTCCTCGAGCAAGACCCTTTACCTACTTGTTCCAGTCGACTCAGCTGTATAAATGAGTACCAGTTCTGCTGGGGGCCAACCTGCGATGGACTAGTGTCCTGCCCAGCTGGGGGAGTCAAAGACTCGCATCCGCTTAACACCGGAGATAAGCGCTGGCCCAATGAGCTACTTAGGCACAAGAAAGGATTTAGCTTTAACCTGAACATTATATTTCTTTAACCAATGACCCCTAATAGCCTGACTCCGGAGCAACTGCAGAATACCCTGCCACCTAGTACCACCATTGTTCTTGATTGTAATGGGCCATCTATTCTTATAAAATGAGGAATGCACAGTAATAAATTACTGTGTATAGTGGCAGGGTATTCTGCAGTTAACTTTGGACCCCAAGAAGTATACAAGTTATGGGTGTTCTTTCAAATATTCTAAGAAGGCCCGTAGGGGAAGCATGACTTGTGTTGTATTTAAAAAAGCCGATTCTTTCTCGAGCCTACATGGCTCATTAGGCCTTAGTCTGCGAGCCGGCTCATTTATTTTTAGGGTTTATAGAGGAGGCACAAAATTTGGGTATTTTTATCCGCTACTATTAAAACCCAGACTTTTTTCAAACTACACTGTATCCAGTTTCGTTACTTTTTTCTCGGTATCGACCCTCACCCAAAGCTGTTCTATTTTTAACCTTCTGTCTAGGTTTTCAAATGCTGCGTTGTAAGCTCCGATGCGCACGTTCCAATGGTCGCATTGCCGAGAACTCCCATTACCACTGCTGTCTTTGCGGACGGGTGTGTCTACGGAAGGTACACCTATTCTGTCACCTGCAGGCGCACAGTCTGGGTACTCAGCACGAGATTGACGATGAGATGATGGACGCGGACAAAGAAGAAGAAGAAATAGACGAAACAAACGTTGAAGATGAAGAAGACCTTGCCGACAGCTCAGCTCTGGAGCCATCGTCCCAGATACAAGCCTTTGCCTCATCACAGTCTGAGAATGTAGTTGCTCTTACAGACGGAACGCAGGTAAGGAGAAAACGTTTTCCAAAGCTCTTGATGCTAGGATTGTGACACGTAGCAAAGCCCAAATTTCGGAACTGCTAACCTGTTAAGTGAAACGACTTTTTAAAACTCAGAGAAAAGTTAAGATATTAAGGCAGCGAGTACAAAAGATGGGATTGGACAACACAAGCGATACAAAAAAAAAAGGGTTTTCTTTGGGTAGCACAGAAAATGTAAAAGAATGATGGTATGAATTGACAGAATTAGAGAATAGACTGAAGTAGATTGAAAATAAAATCTTTAAAAAGTGTTCAGTCTAATAGTTTATGTTACCAATGGCGACTCTCTGAATCTGGCTTAGATACATTAGAGTGTTTTAACACGTTTTTGATGCGA
Organism: Hydrozoanthus sils; assembly: GCA_027575215.2. NCBI lineage: Eukaryota > Metazoa > Cnidaria > Anthozoa > Zoantharia > Hydrozoanthidae > Hydrozoanthus > Hydrozoanthus sils. The sequence goes on from JAOBRD020009630.1 coordinate 20,865, forward strand.
GAAAGCAGTTAAACTTGAGAAAGTAGTTTTGAGTACCAAAAGCGATGCCTGGATTCGCAGTATCTGTAATTGTGTTTCTCGGGTATATTGAAGTAGGAGAAGAATGGATTAATGTTAAAATGGTCCAGTCTCTAATTTCCTTTTTGTGTCCAATCCTGACATCAGTGTAGACATCCTAATGAAGATCTTCCACAGAGTGGAACCTGTACACTTTGTTAAAAAATAATTACAACTTACATTCGTCAAAAATCTGTGTTCTCTCGTCCGTCTTCTCGTTGCGTCCTATGTACACTCAGTAACTCACTCCACGATTTTCTCTGCTCAACTCGCTGCATAGTAAAATATATATCTCTCATCCCAGGAATTCTAAAGTTTTTCTCCTTAAATACTTACAGAGGTTATCAATTTGGATTCTCATTTTTGTTATTTTTAGAGCTCACAAGGGTTAGACACTGAAAGTTAACTTTTTCACCGAGGTTTTTCAGCTTCTGGGCTTTCAACAGAAGAACTGTAACAATAGAGTCTCTGCTGTCTGTATATGCTTGAATGAAGATTCAACTTAGGACAGATGCAGGTCGAGTTGTTGTGTTGCTCAAGTGATCTTGAAATTTTCCATCACAAAGGGGAACGACCTACTGATCTCTTCGTTGATCCCCTTTTCAACCAAGTCATACATTATTGTAGTCCTAATTTTGGAATCTGTGAGTTCAAAACATTTACAGTGACACATTCATTCTTTTTGTAATGATTCGGTAATAGAACTCAAACGCCTTTCAACTTCAGTTTTTTACCGCAGGGGGTTTTATTGATTGAATTGTCCCTGGAAATATGTCTAAGAACTACTCGGCTTCACAGGTCGTGTACGTACAGTCAATCCAAGATGGCGATACGATGACAGTGATGCCCTTGGAGGGACAAACAGGGGAACTTCAGCTCTCCGAGCACCAGCCCGGCACGAGTGCACCTGTCAGTAGCCAGGATCTATCGACTCAGCTGCAGCTGCTCACTTCAGTAGCTGGCAACTCTTCTATGCCTGATATAGGATCAGCCGGGATCCCCCAGGGATTAGGATCCGCTGGCATCCCTCAGGGACTAGGAATTGGGCAGGATTCGTCTGCGTTGGTTAAACAAGTTGAGGCAATGTTGAACCAAGGTAAAGTAATCTCTCTATATTTTTTTAATCATTCTAATGTTTCCGAATCATTAATCCTCAAGCGATCGTTCTAGTTCCAGTTTAAAGAGAATAATTATCTTTCCAGTCAGGAGTATTTAAATTTTTGCAAACGTAATTGAATACGTTAAAAACGAATATCCACAAAGTTCGGCGTCGCAGTGACCAGGCGGTTAACGTGTTAGACTTGTAATCCTAGGTTCGTGAGTTCAAGCCCCGGTCAGATCATTGTGTTGTGTCCTTGGGCAAGACACTTTACCAACTTGTTCCAGTCGACTCAGCTGTTCAAATGAGTACCAGTTTTGCTGGGGGCTAACCTGCGATGGATTAGTGTCCTGTCCATGGGGAGCCAGCACTACAGAAACCGGAGATAAGCACCGGCTTAATTATAAGCCTCTTAGGCTTGACAAAGTATTGAGCTAGTTCCGTTTGCCACACTTGGTATAAAAAACATTGTTATGATGAGGATGATGATGATAACAATACAAAACCTGTTTTCTTGTTGTCATCTTTATCCGCAAAAACTGCTTGGTTATTTAAAAAAAAAAAAAATGTTTTCGCCATTTAAGGTGAGCAAGCTATAAGTCTCCCCCAACAAGGGACATCATCCGACTCTGTTCTACCACAGCAAGACCAGGTGTCAACCCTTCAAGTGTTCGCCACGGGCGACAGCATGCCCACAATCCCATCAAGTACCGCAAGTGATTCGATACCCAGTATTAGCTCTACTTCCATACAGCCACAAGAGCTACAACATTCTTCGAAAGAAGACATTGCATTGTGTGAGGCACCAAAGGCAGATCACCAAAACGGAGACGCCGAGGAACCTATGGATTTTGAAACATCATTGGATAACATTAGAGTAACCCAGGACGGAACACCTGCTTTCTCTCAAGTTAACTTAGGTGAAGCGAATACTGCAGCAGAACTTGTTGGGAATTCAGAACAGAGAGTAATTCCAGGCGTTGAAGAGATTGGGAATGAGACGGACCCTCGGATTGCTGATCCACAGTTTGAAGGGTCAGCGGCCATACCTACTAGTCATGTGACTAACCAAATAGAGACGGTTACGTCGGTTTCTGATGGTAGACAATTGGTAACGCCAACACAAATTGTAAGTGGTACCGCAGCAAATAAACTTGTTAACTGCTTACCGCTACAATCAACAGCTGTTGTTTCTCCTCCATGCGTGACAGCTGCAGCTTCACACAATTCGGCTCTTGTGACAGTAACGCCTTCCACAAGGACATCTCCAGCCAAGCCCGTCGTAAGAAAGCCAAAAGCATCGGAACAAGATCTGCTGGTGCTCTTGGAGCCTCCGAAATCAGCAGAGGAAGACGACAAAATATTTCAGCTTCTTGGTTGGAAAGATCAATGGAAAGACCAGCCACGTACTTTTTTCAAGCACATATCGATAATGACAGATAGAAGTAGCCTTGATACCAAAAGGTGTCGAAACACTGATTGTGATTGCCGGTTGTATCATTGCCCTCTGTGCACGTGTTTGCCTAACAAACCAGGAAGAATAAGGGAACATTTCAAGAAGATTCATTCCACGGATTTTATTATAAGATATCAAGGTAAGAGAGAAAATGTATTTATAACATAGAGGTCGGTTTGATTAGAAATCAATGGCAGCATTTTTTCTTAATTCAGGACAAAATTGCTCGGTGCTGATTGGCCGCTGGTGTACTTCCGAAGTTTTTCAAAGATTTTCCTAAATTTTTTTTTAAAAAAAAAATTAGAAATGCTTTAGAAACGCAACCCCATATCTGGTTTAACCGGTGTGATTTAAAACCTCCGCATGCAACTAAACAGAAAGAACAGGTACTTTTAGCTGCCTAGTAAACGGGTGGGGGAGGGTAAGTCTCAAAATACACGGGGGGGGGTGGGGGTAAGAAATTTCTGAGAAAAAAATAAACGGGAGGTAGTAGGCTGCAGAGGTTTTTGATTATGGCAGTCGATATGACTGATCAACATTTGAAAGTAGATTGTGCCAATCGTTAACAAATGCAGAGATTAGATTGCCGGATCACGCATTCAAAACAGGACAACAGAATCAAGCTATGTGGAAGGATAACTTATCGAGTTTTTAACTCTAGGTTCTTGCTGCCCGTTCTGCGGTCCAAAGATATACAGGGAGAGACAAACATCGAACGTGACTCTGATCAAAAAACTTTGTATCTTTGAATGTTGGCCACCAGATGGTCGTGATAGAACTTGAAAAATTATTACACGGTGGATCTTAATACTAAAAAAAAAGCATTTGGTAAGGTAGATAAAAAATCGAAAAATTAATAAGTGTTCCTGGACGTTAATTTGGCAGCTGAAAGTACTAGTACAAGAACTCTAAACATTCCGTCGACAAAATAGGTTGAACTGGGCAGGGTGCAGTCTCCTTCATTTGACCATAGTACGTATATACGGACTGGTTAGGAAAGCATTGTTGTAATCGCCTCTTTTTTGTTTTCTGGTTTTGACCTTGCACAAAATACATAAGGTTTTGAAATGAAAATCAACAAGTAGCCAGTCAAAACATTCTCACTAACACTTGAAACAAAGAATGTGCACAATCACGGCTCGTTACAACAAAGCATCTTTGTATATTCTTTGTAATTCCCTTTTGAGGTTTGCCGGCTTTCCTAACCAGCCCGTATAATAACCATGATTTGATCCTGCTCTCATAAATTTGCGCTTTTGCGTTGCAAGGTACCCAGATGCTGAGGTGCAAACTGGGATGCAGCCGGCCTAGCGGCAAAAAAGTGATGAACTCACATTACCACTGCTGTCTGTGTGGCACCATCTGCATGAGAAAAGCCTCGGTGTACGAACACATGCGAGTGCAGCACGTCGAGTGTGGCAACAAACCCGGCCCGGGGAGGCCTCCAATGGTCCCTGGGAAATCAGAAAGACCACCTCAGGACGCTAACCAAGGGCGACTCGGGGGCGAGCAACCGTTCAAGTCTTCACCAGAGAGCACGTTTCAAATCCAAGCGCCGAAACCAGTGGTTGTGCAGATACCGGCGTTTGCACAGTCAAACCAAGAGGTAGATACGAGTGCCAGTAGTTCTGTTCCACAAGCTCAAGTACAGATGATGGGTGCGGCACAGGGGGGCCAACAGCAAGTTACTCTGCAAATTCCACAGGTGGGCGATGGCAGTCAGGGGGGCCAACAGCAACAGCTTGTTATTTTGATGCCTCAACAGCTTCAAGGCGTCCCCCCTGCACAGCCGATCCAGGCTTCACCTCAACCCATTGTTATTTTAATGCCCCAGACAGGAGGCCAGGCCACTCAACCAGTGGTTGTACCTGTGCCTCAAGTGTCTGCGACGTGACATTGTACAAACTAGTAGAAATTTTTGTTTTCATATGTAAATAAGTAATAGGGAAAACATGCGATTCTTTGGGGGAGGGGGGGGGGAGGGGATATCGACAACTGCCCCCGAATGCGAAGACGATTTGCCAAGGATGCAACCATAACCCTAATCCGAGAAAAAAGATAATTTACAGGGTTAATCTTCAGAACATTGGAAAAGTTATTTTATAATGTTCTTGTCTTTTCTGGTTACTGTTAACACGTCAATAGCTGTATTAATTACTTATTCATCACAAAATATTGCAATAGTACATTCAAAGCTGTGGATAATGTTGTTCAGGGTGGCTTTTAACTAAACCGTTTGTCGGATATCTGACTTTCAATAAATAAAGAACAATCTCCTTCAAAAAACGACAACTAGCTTTTGCTGATCACTTGACGTCAGGCTCAGAAAATTGATACATTTTTGCTTCTTTTAAAAGATAGATAATGTAAACAGAGGTAGCTAGTTTGAAACGCAAAAACAGATGCATGAAATTGGAGTTTTTGTTCCAAGCAATATAAAGACGAACCAGTCCGCCATTCAGCTACGATCGTGTACTTTATTTTATTTTCCAAAGACCTTTCTGTTCACTCCCTCCTTAGTGACAAGTAAGCTATAGAGTGACAACGACAGTACTAGCCCATAATATATAGGTCTTAAACAGCTATGTTGGGGTCCACCCTGTTTAAACCAAATGGCTCGCTGGAACGCCTTTTATGAATCCATTTGGTTTCTACATCTAGTAGGTGCCCCGTGGTGGTCTTTGTAATGACATTGAATTTAAAAACCTCATTAATTAAAATCAGGCATTTTCATGGAATTCGAGATGTTCTTTGAGGGCGGAATCCTTGTCGTTTCTATGTCCCATGACCCGCTTGCATAGCGCTTGCTAAGTTTCGCCTACATACCGCATGTTACAAATGCGGGAAGGTTCACCATTCACCGAGAAGGGCAAGTATCTCTGCAATTAGTGTAATGTGTGGTCCCGGACACACAACAGACAGAAGTTCCGCTCCTGAAAACAATGGCACAGGTCTTTGGGTATGTCCCGAAGTCGTGATCGTGATCAGTTTCTGTTCCACCCATTTTGAAGTCTCTCCATCGAAGTCTTACAGGGTTAGTAAAGGATGCCTAGCGCCCGGTTCAGACGCTGAGCTAAAGAAGTGCTAGTCTGCGTAGCTGCTATTAGGGGACAGGCAAAGTGTCAGTTGAGTGGGCCGCCATTTTGAACGCGCGAGCAAAAGAAAGACCTGGGGATAGTCTCTAGACGGCACGCTCGATTGTTACCTGGTCTCCCCTAAAAAGCAGCCGCTACGCAGGCTAAAGGAGTACTGAAATCGGAGTTTAGGTGAGTTTAGCACGACTTTAGCAAGACGTGTTAAACAGGCCTTACTCTCCGGTCTTTTCTTGTTTTCCTTTCTCTTTCCATTTTTTTGAGTTTTTCCGTTACATATATTTCGTTTTGCCCTAAAAGAGAGGAGCGTCTATCACTAGTAAAGATCGGCTTATACCTGACCGTGATTTACCTTATATGAAGCGATGTCGGTTTTGCTATTTTCCAATAAAGGTTATGTGACATAACACTTGCGTTATTTTGTAAACTAAAAACGCTGGAGAAAAAGAATGTCGGTCGAATTGATAAAAAAAACTTGATAGTCACTCGCCGTGGACGGCCCGTCACTGTCAAGTTTTTATAAATTCTCCCAACATCCCCTCGTCGTGTAACAGCGATGCTTCGGACATATAAAATAACTTTTTTTTTTGTATATGAGTAGAAACATTTGGCTTTCTGAAAATTAAATAAACAGGCTTTCTTTCAGATTTTTCTAGATTTTCGAAATACGAACGCATGCGCAGTAGTTATTTTTCGCCCCACCTTGCAACCTCGTACCCAGCGCCTTCGTTCCCCTTGACCAGCGGTCGGAAAATGAACG
>JAOBRD020009631.1:0-10771 GCA_027575215.2 Hydrozoanthus sils
ACAATTCTTGGGGACAAAAAGTGCATTAATTGCCCTCTCTGTACCTCTTGATCATTTTCTGTTTTGCTTGTTTTTTTAAATCTTTATTCTAATCTAATCTAATCTATATTCTAATCTTTAGCTACAGTGTCCCTATTTAGTGGTTCTCTACTGCTATTATTATTATTATTATTATTATTATTATTATTATTATTATTATTATTATTATTATTATTACGTAACAGTCAAGAAGTTCATGAAAGCTAGCATGAACGTTTCGAAGAGGTCATCCAGAAACAAGGTATATATGTACTTTCTGGATTCACAAACTCCTAAAAGGTATTATTTTCAATGATAAACAGTATTCTCTCAGTTAGTAAACAACAAATCTTAATACAGCTGAACACAAACAATAAACATCTGATGCTGTGATATGATATATGTGATGTACATATTATACTAAATAGTGGTGCTCTGGCATGGCATTTATAGAATTCATATTTTAATATAAATAGTTTTGAAATTTATAAATTATCTAAAATCTCTGCTTCACATCTTTCGATGAATCAAACTTCAAATTGTATGTGGTATCTTTTAATCAAATCTTGAATCTTAAGATATTTTACCAATAGACTGTGTTTTTCTTCAATTTCCGTGTTTGTGCAGTTCCAGCCAGCAACATTTTCCCGTGACCTTTGTTGTCAGCACTCCACAAAATTATTCTTAACCTTTGCCAAAGACATTGAACGCAATTTGTGCCATGTTTGAAAACAGACACAGACACAATGATACAAAGCCGAGTTCAATTTAATGATACAAAAGTATTGTTGTGTCATAACTAAAGTAGAGAAACCTGATACCAAAGGAAAGGATGTTGGTAAAATGATGGTGCTGCAGTTCTTGAGGTAATTTTTTAAAATATAATAATGAACATATTTATTTGTTTCTTTATAGTGCAGTGTCTTACTAGGTATATGGTGCATGAACTGCACCATTTTGGTTTCAATACACTTTTCTGGATGAAACTTAATTATTTTTATGGGACTACTAGTTACATAGACTGTTATTTTTTTCATTTATTACAGAATTATGATGACAATAATAGGAAATATAATGCAATGCTAGAGGTGAGTTTTTAGATAAAATGGCTCATGCTGTAGGAATCTAGTCCTTAAGTGACTGCATTTTTTTACACTGCCTTTCGTATACTTTATTTTATCCTTATCTATCTTATTGTACGATAGTTTTACACAGGATCAGACTTTGCAGTATTTAACATTATCTTTCTATTTGTAATTCTTACCATGAAACTGCCCCAGCTAACTAACTCTATTACGTCATGGGTTTTTACGTTTCAAACTCGGACCTACAACATTATTTTAACCTTGAAAAAAATAAAAGTATTTTTTCCATAAGTTTTAATTTGTTTTACGATTACGAAATATAACAATTGGTTGAGTTTGACGATTTTTGTTCAGTTGCGTTGTGAAATCCAACTGGGGCTACATTGAATGTAAACAACCCTTTTTCACGCTTGTAAAGCTACAACACCAATTGAACTGTCACATGATTTTTGCAGCCACCGATATTCATCATTATTTTTAATTGAAAAACCTATGATGTAATAGTGAAATAAGGCCATTGAAATGTAGTGTTTGAAGACCAATGAGACGTTTGTTCATTTATTATAATTGAATTAACTTTTTTCGATATTTACTATATGTTACTTTCCAAGTTTTAAAAAGTTTTAAGCGTTTGATTTTAATGTTACATAATATCAGTAGCGTTGTTTCACTTGAGACCATTCTGCAAGTGTTTTCTGATAAATCTCAGAGTCGTTGCTTACAAAGTATTATGTACAGTTGATGTATGAACGCCTGACAAAAAAGGTATTTACTCAATGTTCTTTTTTGTAGCACTAAATTATTGTAAAATTATAAAATAAAGACATTCAACGCAAAAAACCTTACAGTTTATTGAGCTTAGAGGCTATTAAGCTAAGGAAAAATAAAGTAGAAACAGAAGAAACAGCAAACAAAAGATTAAAAAAATGATAAACTGTTCTAATGTCGATTATGTTCCTTTTCGTAACTTTTGTCATTTTTGGTGTGTTTGGAAAGACGTTGCAAATCCTATCGAGATTTTGCAGTTTGAATTCATTTCTTTGGTATGTTATTGACTGATAGTGTAGCAAACATACGTAACAAAAATATTAAGTAACCATACCTTTCACAAGCTTAAATTTTATTCCGCTTGGATTAGATAGGCTATGTGAAAAACATTACCTTCAGTGGGTTGGTGGAAACGAAGGTTTGGTTCGACAAAGTTGTACGATTCTCGCAAAATCGCTCCAAATGCACTGAAACTCGCAAAGCACTATACTTAACTTCCATTCTTTGATCTCTCAAAACAGCAATGGCAAAACTTTCAAAATGAAAGAGTTATAGCATTATTTATGCAGATAAGTAGTTTTCGACAACATTTGCAATCTGTTCAAACCCAACGTGACCATGAAATGCATAGAAAGACACTGGACTTTCTGAATTATATTTTTAAAGCAAAACTAAAACCTTCCCGGTTACAAGAGGGCCATTGTGAAAGACAATAAGGATGATCTATCCCCGTGGAAACGCGCGATTTCGATTTAAATGCATTTTCCACGACAAAAACCTGGAAGGTGTTCCTTTTCGTAATATTTTTTTGTTCAATCAGGAATTATGTCGTTGTAAACATATATTGGCCTAAACTTTACATATTGTTGGGTAAATAACAAACAAAGACATGTTTTGATGCAAAAACCATTTGTCTAGGTTATTTTGTATTATCAAGGGCTAACTTTGAAAATAGGTTACAGAAGGGAACAACGATGAATCTAAGGATGGTTTGATTCATGATATATGTATTTGTATGTATGTATGTATGTATAGAAAAAAGACAAATAAATAAATAAATAGATAAATAAATAAATAAATAGATAAATAGATAGATAGACAGACAGACAGACAGACAGACAGACAGACAGATAGGCAGAAAGACGGACGGACGGATGGATGGATAGATAGATAGTACACTTCGAAACAGCCATTAAAATCCCTTTCACTTCATTTTATATTTCCATGAATTAGTTTCAAGTCATACACTTTTATTTTCAGTCTTTGCCGGGAATGCTTGTGATGAACTTGTAATATTTATGTAATGAGTGCTTGATCGGTACGAACACAATTTTTTTCTTGCAGATAACGATGGTAAACAAACTATACTTTTTTTTCATTTAATACAGAAACATGATGACAATACTGCGAAGTGCTCGAGGTAAGTTTAGATAAAATTAGTATTTTTAACATGTTTTATATATTGCTAAAACATTTTAGCCTGGTTTTATACTAGTGTATTACAAACAATTTGTATTGTTTTATTTTTTCATTTGATACTGAAACATTGCCAGGATATTGTGAAAGATAATTCTGCGGTGTTTGAGGTAATTTTGTCGATAAATTAACGAACTGATTGAACAAACTTTGTTTCATTATGTTTCACTCATCCGATAGTCTAAAGCAGTCACTGGTCATTTCATTGTAATGATATTTTACTTTTCTGGGAAAAATATAATAAAAGTAAATTTTTACGAATGCTCATTTTGAGCCCAACGTTTTGCAAAGCACAACAAGTACATAATTTATGCTCTTGTTTCATTTTTTGCAGAAAAGTGATGAAATTGGAGATGATGCAGTTTCTGAGTTTATTTTTTAATAAATATGATGAACACACAAGTAACTATTTGTTCCTTTATAATATAACTAATGGTAAACTCAAAAACAACCAATCATTTAATTTGACACTTTGAAGCACTATTTACAAGGCCTGAGTTTCCCTGGGTGCCAGAGGTCCACTTTATACAAAGTAGACCTCACGATTGCAAGCGCCCAGGATACATTTCCTTGGACAGTTTTAATGACTGGGTTTTTATCATAAACCATTTAGAACACATGCAATTTTCTTGAATTCCAAAACAGAGTAATACAAGAATTATACCGTTGTTTCATTTGATACAGAAGCATGACGACAAAATTGGCCAAGGGGATGCAATGTTCAAGGTGAGTTTTTAAATAAAATTTGAGCACACGTACTATGTTTCTTAATTTATAGGTAGTGTCACTCATGATACACTCCAAAGCACTAAAAGCAGCCAGTCCCTTTCACTTATTTGATATTACAATGAATTACATTGACACCTCAGTACACAAGTAAAGAAGTTGCAGGAGACCATGAGATGTATGTTATACAAAGCAGCTCATTATAGTTAAAGACTTTTTCCATTTCCTAATTTTGTCCAGAGCAAAACTATTATGGATTATACCTTAAAGTAATATTTCATTGTATAAAGGGTTGTAGTACCGGGCTGTATTCGAACTAGGTTACATTGTACATATTTTCAAGCATCTGGGTCATTGATCGTAAGGTGAAAGTATGTATTCTTTTTCCATACATTTTTCTTATTGATTCGCAAACATAATTATTTGCAACTTTTATTGCTGTTTTCATATTTAATCAACATTAACAAGCACATGCAGGAAAGGGTATATGTGGGATCAAGGACTATGCAGGTCTGTGGGGTTGCCATGATCACGTACATGAAGCATCGTCCTATGTGATACCATTCATATGTATAAATTCTTCACTCTTGAACCTGCAATCCTGCTCATACCCTTTCCTGTGTAGGGTATTGAAGAAACAATATCACTGTTGGAAGAAAAAGGGGTTTGAGGTAACAACTAGACTAGTTTATTTGTCATTTATGTATAAAGGGTCAAGAAGCCAATGTTAATCCAGTTTTTATTGTGATCAGATTCAGCTTCTGTGTCAGCCTATAAACAAGAACTAGAAACAGAGTGAAGAGTAAGGTGTTTCAAATGACTCCCACAATAATTGTAGTCATAGTTTTAAGTTAAAATAATCAAAAATATCAATGGATGAGATTGAAAAAAACTTTACTTTTTTCCAACATGAAAATGCCCAGGATTGCTACACTACAGCAGGCCACTTAATTGTGCGAAAGTATTTTGGCAAGCAGGCTTTTGTAGATGTTACGTCACAGCTTATAGAAAAAGAATAGGTGGGACTGGGGGCCAAGGCGAAGAGCAAGACAAAGAGCGTACTTGCTATGCAGCTTGCTCACCTACTTGTTGATAATCATTTAGTGTAGGTCCAGCAAGAGCTGGGCCAAGACACTGTACTGAAAGCTGAGAAAGTTCTGCTCTTATGAAAATAATATGCTTTTGGCATTTTGCTGGTCACTCTTCTAATTAACCGATTCTTACATCACCTTTGTCATTCAGATTCAAGAGCTTGCAATTTGATTAAGTCATTGGCAAGCTGACTTGATCAGTACAAAGCCCTACTTGCCACAACAAATTAAGATACACACATAGTAATAATTAATCATACAACTGAAGATGAGTGACCAATGGAAATTATATTATTTTATAAGCAAACTAAAATGATTAACAGTCCAATTGAATTTTAAATGAATTATGAGATATACGATTCCTGAAACCATTACTTTTAAAACATTGTTGCCTTATGTTTTAAAAGGAAAAAATTGTATCATTTTAATATAATTCAATGCTTTAATTTTTTATCATAGTTTTATTAATATATTGATAATTTTAGATCACTCAAACTATGGCCATTATCTGAAACACTGAAGTATTGTAAAGAATGAGGTAAAGAACCAAATCATTTGTTGATATATTGAATTATTGAAAATAATTAACTTCTGAAGCAAAATATTGAGTTTAAGAGTCGAATGTGATCTTGTATTTGGCGGTGAGCGTCATTTATGAATAAAGTATAAAATGAAAGTTTAGAAGTGAAAGGTATTCGCCCATGGGGGAGGGAGGGCTGTAGTGGTTGTAGATGTTAGCATTCCAATAATATTATATGCACATAAACATTCCCTCATTGCAGAAATGTTTGCAATCCACCATATAATGATGGCAACCCCAGAAAATACGTAGGCAGCCATTGTAAGACGATGGCATCCCTACATATAAAATGGTGGCAGCGCATAATAAAATGTTAGCAGTAGAAAGGTAGTGTTCAAGATGATGGAGTTCCTAGTTTTCAATCATATCTAAAAATCTCCATCATTTTTATTGGCTTTGCCAACATCTAAAATTATGCAATTCTATCAAAAAACGGAAATATGATGGAAAATGGAGGGAAAAGTAGGAAAATGATGGAAAATGTTGGTATCAGGTGGTGAACTGTGATGGATATCCTTCATGTTCCATACATTTGGTATGATGGACATTTTACATGTGGGTTTAGCCTCGGATGTTGGAAATACAACATTTTCTAACACAATCCAACATTTTCCACCATTCATTATGAATATCCAACATATCAAATGGAGGAAATTTTCCCTGTGATAAGAAAGGAAAACAATTAAATAATCTTCTTAAAGGTTTTTGTTAATCAACTAACTTGGGGTTCATTTCTAATGAAAATATTAATTAAATTGTCTCAATAGTTGAGGTTTACTAGTAAACAGGAAACTACTCTGGTCCATGATGTAAAAAGCAGAATCTAGTAGTCAGAGTTTGTGTTATGTGTTAGCTGTTCCATTTTCGTGTAACATGAGTATCAACTCCTCTGAATAGATGAATCGTTTTCGTCATAATACAAATTCTCTGCAATTACTCTTACGTCAAGGACCAGAAAACAATCGAGCAGTTACAAGCCTTTCAATCGCGCGGTCAAAGTAAAACTGGAAGATATTTTTCAGAACTTTAAACGCAAATTACACCATAAAGAAAAATCGTAATCGTTTTTTTTTTTGCCTTCACCAACAGAAGGATAAGGGTATTTTGTACACACAAAAAACACACAACTGATATAAAAACACTTTAAGAAAAAGGCAATGAAATCAACAAAAAATAGTTGGAAGATCTATAAAAGATTAAAAAACATGCTAAATATAACAATAAGTCAAACACACAAAACGAAGTTTTCAAAAACAAGATATTGAGAACAGGTTAGGCGATTCAAACGAACAAGGAAGGTTTTGAAGTGGTCTTATGGAACGGAGGCCAAAAAACACAGAAATCAATGAGTTAAGAATACCGCCTTAAAAGATCACATCCAATCCAGAAGATATTACCAACCACTTGAACGAACACTTCACTTCACTTAAATTGGAGTTGAGTTTGCATCTGGAATTCTAGATTCTCAAAATGTTACCTTTCAAAGTTCTATAACACTGTGCCTAAGCTTCAAAAGGTGCAACGATCCAGACTGCTAAAGTCATTGTCCATTCTTGACTAAACTAAAGCAATCTGAGTTGATAAAATATCAAATAAATCGCTCAAAATGGCAGCTCCGTTCATCCATCGGTCTCTAACGTAACTTTCTAATTATTGTATGGAAACCAGTTATTTTCCCAGTGAACTGGAGAATGCAAAATCTTTCTACCTTTTAAGGACGAAGAACAAAGTGACGAAAACAACTACCAACAAATTTCAGTTATTTGCACCGTTTCACTGTGTTTGAGAGACTTGTTTACGAGCAACTTTATTCCTATCTATACGATATCAGTTTTATGAACACACAATAGTCAGGCTTCAGATCTTTGCATTTAACTCTAACAGCATTGCCTGATCTAAAAATGTGTGTTTCTTTGGAGAGACCCTATATTTTACAAAATTTTGAATCTTATCATTAGAAAAATCCGAAGCAGTTAGCACCTGAGGCAAGTCAATAAATGTGACGTTGCAGAACGTCATAGTTCATTCCCACAGGGCGCATTATATTTGCAAACTGGAACATTTCGCACATTTTCTCTAACTTTTTGCGCTATGAAATAAATTGGAAATTTCAAAACTCGTATTTTGGGAGATATCGAGTCCGTTTCTGTACAAATGCCATATTAAAAAACGCTATTTCCCCGTCATAACCGCCTTCATGATTACTCTCACATTGCTTGACAAATAAGTCTCATTAGAATAGACACAGTAGCCAAAGGCAACATCAGTTTCTCGTCCAAATGTTTTTACCTGACGGCCAGCTGTCCAGAGGAAACCCGGAAACACATTCTTCAGCATATTTGAACGCCTGTACAGATGTCAGGTTTTACCCAATACACGCTACTTTGGTGTCAAATGAGAGCTTTAATAAGTTTTTTTTTTTATCAAAAATGCGTCAAAATAGGCGTGATATCCACTTTCAAAACTGCTATGTGAATTTCAAAAAATTTCAATGTTCAACTTTGAGGAAGATTTTGAAGTATCTCTTAACGGAACCACTTTGGAAAGGTCGTGCATTAAAAATCTTTGGGTGTCCAAAATGACCAAAAACATGTTAGAGGCATAACTTTGAAGGTGAGTCATAAACACCAGTTATCCAGGAAAAGTTTGCTCCTTAACTGTAGACAATAAAATCAGAGTATATAGGTCAATCATTGAAACTTATTTCAAATACTGCATTATTGTATGGGATAGTGTTGCTGACACTTAGGAATAGAGCTGCTCGTATAGGCCACTTTAACGTCGTGGATGCACATACAAAACCTGACATGGCATGAAAACGAGGCTTAAAGAGGCTGGCGGGCCACATCTGATTCCATTACGGCAGATAAAGTAAACATTTCAGTGCTTAGTGAGCAAAATCTTCCAAAATCCTTAAAAGAACTCAAGAAAATCAGGTTGAAAGAGCTATGGAAGTTCTCTATATGTCTACATTTAGAGGAAAGGCTCAGCAATCATGTTAAGAGACCAAATCAGTGCAGAACTCGGTCTAACCCCTGCCCCAGCAAACGACGACAACAAAAATTACATGTAGTCTTTTTAAAAATGCAGCATCGAAGGGTGCGCAGTACAGACATGGTCTGATAAACCGCTTAAAACTTACACATTGAAGAAAGATGTTAATAGCAGACTGCAACACAATGAACTCGAGCATTTGAAAAAATGTCTTATTTATTCAACTGACAAGATATTCAACAACATGAGTGTCAAAGACTACAAGAGCCTTAGAGCTTATTTGATGTTTGAAGGTCACATGGACAAGCTCGAGTTCAGCTGTGAAGACATTCTGATTTTCAAGGTAAATTGACATCTTCTGGTGCATAATTTTACAGACCATAAAAGCTTACGAGACAGCTTCCTGAAGCGATTTATGTTGAAGCATTGCATAAAATTTTACACTGTTGATAGCAAATATGTTCTGAAGCAACAACATAACGCGTTGTCTCTCTTGTGACAAGTCACACATGTTGCATGACTTGTCACATACCTATTGAAGTTTGAGGGTTTCGAACGGAACTTGAACCTGTGGTATACTGGTCAGCGGCTTAACCGACTGCCACGTGAATAGTTTTGTAACAAAATCGGATACTCGTGACTTGCTGAACTAGCGTGGTACAGACTGTAGAGATGAGTTGAGTTGTATTAAAAACACACTTAAGTTTCTGTTAAATCTGTGGTTTATTCTACGAATGTTACATTGGCGACGAGGATGATTGCTAACTCTGTATCTCATGTATGTTTTGTAGTTTGAAAACCTACAAACGAACTTATGGGAGATCAGAAAAGCGGAGAGGCCTTGACCTCGAGCGGTGCGAGTGGTTCGAATAGTTTTGCAATGCCTACTGTATCGACGGACAATACATGGTATTTCCTGCTTTAATCCTATGGGGGACGCTACAAATTTATCTGCGAGGTGGAAACGGTGGAAGCGTGGGTTTAATTTGTATTTAGTGGCCAAGGGGGTCACAAACGAGCACCAAAATGTTGCGTTAGTTTAGTTTTAGCTGGAGAAGAAGAGGATAAGCAATATACTGACTTTAAAAGTATCCTTGGTAGTTATTTCGTTCCTAAAGTTAATCTTCCGTTTGAAAGGCATCAATTTCGTCAGATGAGTCAAGCGTTGGGGGAAAAAGTTGACCAATTTTTATCTCGACCTCGCCAGAAAGCCGCCACGTGCGACTTTGGTGACGTGGACGAGGCTATACGAGATCAGTTGATTGAAAAATGCTCCGGCTCGAAATTACGACGAAAAGTTTTGGAAAGGGCAAACGCAACCAAGGATCTGCAAGATATTGCCCGTGCCCACGAAGCAGTGGACGAGCAGATGAAAATGATGGAAATTGGCTCGCATTAGGTAAATGCACTAAATCGAAATGTCAAGTCACGCGCGAGCGGACAGGGAAACTATGAATCGCGTAACACATCGAAATGGCGGGACAACAAGGAGATCAAACAGCGGTGTTACAACTGCAACAAGCCTGGACATTTTGCCAGAGATTCTGTTTGTCCACCCTAGAGTAAAAACTGCAACGAGTGCGGCGCAAAAGGGCATTTTTCGGCGTGTTGGGCGAAGCGATCGGAAAAAGTCGGCAAGAAGAAAGGGAAAGCGTATCAGGTTACGGATGACGTCGGAAAGGCAGAGAATAATGAATATGCGTTTGTAGTGAAAGAATTTAAGTCAAAGAAGACGGGAGAAGTATATTTGACAGTCGGTGGAGTAGAACTGAAGGGTGTTTTGATCTACTCGGGTTCAACATGTAATTTAATTGATTACGAGACAAGGAACAATCTTAAGGAACGGCGGATGATTGTGAGTCAGTCAAGTGTGACAAGAAACTTTTTGCGTACGGACACAAAGAGCCGATTAATGTAGCAGGGACATTTGTAACGGAGATTGTTTGTGAGGTCAACGGGGAGAAATGTGTTGCCGAGTTTACAGTGATTAAAAGTAGAGGTAAATCGCTGCTGGGAAAGAAAACAGCAGAACA
>JAOBRD020009737.1:0-10771 GCA_027575215.2 Hydrozoanthus sils
ACGTAGAAAATGGCCTTGAAACAACCTTGTTTTAACAAAACGTACTTCCATCCTGTACGCCTCACCAAGACCATCTACCTACTAGTTTAACAGCCGCTATTTATCAAAAGACGTAACTGTGTATGCAACATAGTATTTTATTACTTTCAAATAACTGCGACTGGCAGTTATCAAGAACAAAAAGCCGCTAGGCTCTTCCAAGCTTTGCTAATTATTTCATGTTGGCGTCGATCCAGTCTCTGAGCTCTGTCACCTTAGCGTATACACCTGGATAATCTGGTCTTGCACACCCAACACCAAAACTGACCACGCCAGCCAGATGGTAGCGCCCTCTGTGCTTACAGACCAGTGGTCCACCAGAATCGTTCTGACACGAATCAGTGCCTCCTTTTTTGGGGTATCCAGCACAGATCATACGACTCGTGAGGGGATTGTAGCTCTTAGCGCATACTTGATCAGATACGATAGGCACTTTCGCTTCACGAAGGTATCTGGCAGGACTACCAGACTCAGATGTTAGGCCAAAACCAGTCACCCAACAGTTTTTACCCACGGGAAAGTTGACTTTTTTGTCTGCTTAACAAAAAAATGAACACTAATTATAACAACAACAACAACGTCTGAAATTACCTCAACAGACTTATTAACTTAGATGCTAGATCAGTAGACTTACTGTTTATATAGGTTTGTCAAACCACAGGCTTACCAGACGGAGTGTGTGAGTCCGTTCAGTTGACAGCATATTAATTGAGCTCTCTTGTGGTTTAATTGTCAGTATTTATATGAACTTGCACTGAATTTGTACTCTTAACCTTCTCCCATAGTGCATATGCTGTCAAATAAAGGTCACAATAAACGATCATTGCTTTGTGGTGTGTTTATATTCAGAGCTTGGCGAATTAGTTAAGGATTTATGGGAGTTTTAAGAAGGTTTTGGGGATCGGGCTGCGGGGAGCGAGGTAATAGGAGAGGGAGTTATGTAAACACACCACAAAGCAGTGATCGTTTATTGTGACCTTTATTTAACAGCATATGTACTACGTGAGAAGGTTACGAGGACGAATTCAGTGCGAGTTCATATAAATACTGACAATTAAACCGCAAGAGAGCTCAATTAATATGCAACTGTCAGCTGAACGGACTCACACACTTCGTCTGGTAAGCCTGTGGTCAAACCGTTTGGTATTCTGTATTCTAGGATAAACGGTTTGCGTGTTTTTAACCCAAATGAAAGCAAATAAAAACTACGACCAAGTTGTCGAAAGATCTCTTGTTTAAATGGAGGAAAATCTTGCAAAAAATAACTTTACAAGTAGAATATCAATAAAGAGATCAACGAAATGCTGGGAAACTCCGAGATGAAAGGTACTATCTGCTTTTTAGTAGTGCAGTGATAATTGGTGTATTAATGGTACAATGTTAGATTGCAATATCTATGATACTAGTGATAGTAATTGGTGTAATGGTACTAAAGATATAATGACTGCAAAATCAACGAAAGTGATGGTCATTGGTTGAGATACTAAGGCTCTAACGTCAGATTGCATAGTCTAAGACATACGTGATGGCTGTAGGTACTAATGGTGTAGTGTGATAGATTGCAGCATCTATGATATTAGTATTAAAGCATTTAAATTATTCATCTATGATATCGATATTTTCTTCTCGAGATTCCATTCGTAAAGCTAGAGAAGCTACTCTTATTATAAGAGCTAAAACCCTAGAACCTAATGGCTTAAATGCCAGAGATGAAACATTCTAAACATCCATTTCCGGCCCTGTCAATCACTTTCTGATATATGTTTAGCGTGAATTTGTAACGATTCTCAATTGTACCTGATGAAGACTGGTATGGCCAGTCGAAATATTGTACAAAATATATTTCAAAAAAGTCGTATTGGCCTTGCTTTCTAATTCGTATATTTCAATTTGTCCAAGCCAATTTGATCATCTATTGATCCGACGATAGCAGAAACTTCGTAAACGGTCGCCTGCATTTTATTTTACTTCTTTCCTTTTGACAGGACTGTATGTAGATTAGAAATAGAATATTGAAGTCCGAAAACAGTACAAAACACCTTTTTTCTTTGCAGTTATTAAGTAACTTCCGTTAGTATGTTCTGTTTCTCTGTGAAGTTTATTTCACCAAGTACTTGTTGTTATAACCTTATAACTCCTGTTTAAAATTTAAATTGCGTATTTAATACTAATTAACTCCCAAATGTCAACGTCATAGCCTTGATGTGCTCTAGATAAAATACCATTCTCCGCTCTTTTTTAAGTTTTGGCTTTTGATGTTACTATTTATCTGACTTTGAAATTAAAAGCTAAACAGTTCCATGAGAATACTTGTTAAAAACATTCTGTTAAGATAAGAGATCGTTTTCGCATAAGTTATTTGCATATTTCATTGTTGAAGTAGTCAAAACGTAAGCCTGGTGTGAGATCAGCACTAACACACGCATAAGGAACCGATGTTCACACTTGCGAAATAATCACAAGAAAACGAAAAACACGCACACGCAAAGTAGACTGGTGACGGCACGCTTATGCTTATTTCACGGATGTTCACGCTGGTAAAACAAACGGCATAAGCACAAGCACAAAAAAAGAATGTTTCTTTTTCTTGTGCTTATTTTACGCATGTTCATAGTAGGATTTTCCTGTTCTTGTGCTTATCTTGGCTGTAGTTTTTAACGTTATTTTCCGATTTTCTTGCCTTAAAAAGTCGTTATTAATAACTATATATCCCCTTCATCATATTCGCTCTTCTCTACGACTCAGTTTATGAAGATATTAATAAGCCGAGTATAAATATTCTTTGTGAAAAACTCAATTTTCTGGTTTTGTATAAGAAATTCACACTTGTATCGACGTAATATAGTTATGAGTAGTAGGGACCTTTAAAGATATAAGGACGGCGACGACGACGGCAGAATACAATAGTGAATACAATAGCAGCACGTTGGAATGCACCGTGCTGGTCACCTGCACGCTGACGACGGCAGAAAACAATAGTGAATACAATAGCAGCACGTTGGAATGCACCGTGCTCTTCACCTGCACGCTGACGACGGCAGAAAACAATAGTGAATACAACAGCTGCACGTTGGAATGCACTGGGCGGGTCAACTGCACGCTGTCGTCGGCAGAATACAATAGTGAATACAACAGCTGCACGTTGGAATGCACTGGGCGGGTCAACTGCACGCCGTCATCTTAAAAGTTAAAGTGACCTCAAGTTTGAATTTGTAACGACTACGAGAACGATCTTCAGAAACATTTTCTATTTTATTTTTCTATTCTAAACGCGTGGCTAATTTACTTTCTTCGAAAAGAGCAAACAAGAAATGTGTTTTTTTAAGCCGTCTCGTGGTCGATGTTGCCGTCTCGTGCGCATCTTTAGCTCCCTGTATCGAGTCGGACCCCGTTCATAGGAACTTCCCAAAACCGTGTTGTAACATGAACATGTGATATAACGAAACAAGACGAACGTCGTTGACAGCAGCTGAGATGAGTCCATTTGACCCCAAATTAAATAACTCGAGAGTACCAAACAATAAAGCTTATTTCTTGTAGGCAACTTTTCGTTGCTAAAATAGTTTATAATAAAGCTTAGAAACTAAGTCCTGACTAAAGCGCGCCCTGATTGGCTATAGTTCCGTCTTAGGAGGCAGCGTGGCCCGGATTTACATGCGGTTGTCCCAGGTTCAAATCCCACTCTGACCGCTGACCGGATTTGGCTTCAGTGATCAAAAAGTCAAATCCACCACGCTTGTAAATAACCAACTGGTCTGCCTCCAACCAGTTGGGATTCTTAACTGTAGTCGTGTTAGTTCGAAATTTAAACTATGATACTGAAAAGCACCTTGGGAGAGTTGTCATTACGTAATTATTATTATTTTTATGAAACTCGGTATAAACCACAGTATGACGTCGCACAACGAAGACAAATTTTCTATCTAAAATTGCCTAGGTTATTTTCTAATGGAGAAAATAGCATCGTTTCTATTTCTTGAAAATAATATAAAACGCTAGACTTCACGTGATTTTCTACGTCACAGCGTTTTATATTATTGTCTACAAACACACGCGATGCTATTTTATTCCTTTATTCTGCTGACAACCGGGATTTTATCGTGTTTTCTCTCTTTCCCTTCACGTGATGTAAATAATATAAGATAAAATTAGTTAAAATCTGTGGCTTTAACCCTATACATTAATAAATTATGCCGCGAGTTCTTTCACAACAGTGACTAACCACGCATGTCAGTGGTTTTATGCTCATGACAAGTCTTCTTCAGCATCGTAAGCAAGAATTGGTGAGAGCCACTTCTCTGTTTCTTCAACTGAGAATCCTTTACGGCTGGCATAGTCTTCCACCTGCGATTAAAACGAGCCTTAGCAGCTTGTCGTATTATTTTAAATCTAGTAAAGAAATTAAAGTATATATGCATAAAAGCATAGTAAGACTACAAAAGTTTCCGAACATCTTCGGTTAAAAACCATCATCAACCAACTCTGATCCCTGAAAATGGTTTTTAATCCAAAACTTTTGTAGTTTTACTTCGCCTTTATGTACATTTTAATACCTTTTAAATAGCGTTTTTATGTCTAGTAAAGAATTGTAACAAAGGTTACTGCTTACAATATTTTAATTACTTCAATTTTAACTAAGTAAATAAGTTTAAATAAATTCCATTAGATCGTATGGTGAGATCGACCGAGTTACTGTAGTCCTGAGAAGGACCGTCGTCGATGTTCAAAAGTGACTGACGTTCCGACGACCTGTGCGGAAGTTATCTTCAGAGTCAAGTGAGGAATAGTGCGTCAGTTGAATACTAATATAGTCAGTCCTCTTGTTGTCGTTTACCGTTATAAGTTTCACTCAGTACAACTCGCCAAAAAAAATTTACTTCACTTGCCCCGCAGAATACAAATTGCAAAGGAATCCTTTTGTCATGGCTGCATCGCTTTTAATAATTTCTATCCACCACGCTAGTTATTATTTTTATCATTGATCATTGTACACAGTTTATCTTTATTGTACAGCTATCTGTACACATTTACACAGAGTTATGTGTATTAGTATATGACGTAGACACAGGGCTCCCATTTAGAGCAGGTTGTCTATAGAAAGGTGTCTGATGGGACCACCCAGAGGAGCATATCTTTCATTTATTATTAGCTCATTCATGTGCGCATACGCAAGGAATGAGGTATTGTGCGAGTACAAAGTGTAAACGTAGATGTGAAAGTGATGTAGACAGTTGTCGTTTGTTATTCGGTGGACCGAAGCACGGCTGACGTTTAACCGAAAGCTCAACCGCACAAAATCAAAAATGGCGGCCGCGACAAATAATTTAAAATCTGACAGGATTATTTTTGCTCTTGTCTGATCATTCGGAGTTCCGAAACTCCTGTGGCGTGCAAAACGGAGAGCAAAATAATTATAAATCCTTTTACTTCACAAGAATGAACTGGCTCTGGGAGCCCTTCGAATAAATAACGGAGTTTATAAGATAACGCGCGTTCTGATTGGCTGTGGTGATGAACTCTAAATATGAATGAGTGTATCTGCAGACGTCATCGCGAGGATTTAGCTGCTGTTTGTGTTTGTACTTGCGGCAAGTTTTCTCAAACCATTTCTTTCGTGAACTAAAATATTCACGCGTGGTTCTATCACTGAACAGAGCAAGCAAGATAAAGTCGAACAGTTAAACTTTGCCTTGGGAGTTCAGAAAGCCACCGATGCCTCAGGCTACACTCTGACGAAAAGGTTCTAACGATCGGGATTAACTTCTCACGGCGAAGGTCAACCTTTTAACTCTAGTACAAAGTCACTCTAACCAGTGCGTGTTTACCCTAAATTAGGTGTGTCTTTACCCTGATTATTGCACTAACACTTTCATTAGCACATGCTCATCGTAAATGCAGCACTCCCATTGTGATTGGTTCAAATTGTTCAAAATAAGACGATCATAATAATAGTAATAATAATAATAATAATAATAATAACAATAATAACAGTAATAATAAAACAATAATTATAACTCTCATTCCTTTATTTTAACAACATACTGTTTTAATATTGAAATTTGATGAAATTTAAATAATAACATTTTTAAGTGGACCCGAGTACATAGGATACGCATAGCGCCTTAAGTGCTTGTTAATTCAGGATTTGCATTCTAGCGAATATACTGATAAACAACAATAATAATGATAATATTAATAATACTACTAATAATAATAATACTAATAACAATAATAATAATTATAGTTCTGAAACAGTTGGATAATTGCATTGGAACGTGAGTTCTTACCTGATCTTTGACAATCTTTCCCGTCGCAAAATAGTATGACTGGGGATGGGTGAAGTAGAGTCCCGACACTGAGGCAGCGGGGTACATCGCAAGTGATTCGGTCAGCTGAATCCCCGTCTGCCTTTCGCAATCCATTAACCGCCACATGGTGACTTTCTCTGTGTGGTCTGGCTGGCTTGGATATCCGGGAGCTGGGCGGATCCCCTGGGTCAGCGGCAAAATAAGGAAAATGTTCAGAGCACCGTAATCTCAAAAGATAAACGTATCCTTTCTTTTTAAAGTAACGTTGATGTGAGAGCAAACAAAAAGTGATACGCCTTTTTATAATTCAATAATGTTGCTTTCATATGATTCAGGAAGTGACAGTTTCCACCACAAACCCTTGTTTGACCAAGATCCATTGGAACAGCTTCAGTTAAGATATCAAGTATTGGTGGGTTTCTTCTTCACAGTATTGAGAATTAAAATACACTACTTTTTGTTAGCAAGCACTGTGTTGTTTGCCGGATCAGACATGACTTAATGATGTGGCTTCATTTCATATCTAAGAACATGGATCTGGGCTTATAAGAGCCACTTACTGTACGTAACTTGATACAGAACGATCTAAAACGACCAACACTACTTACCTGAAGAACATGGGCCCTACTGTAGTTGGGAGAATTTACCAACATTACAATTGTGGTGTTTGGGGATGAAAGGGTTAAATGAGTTGACGCCTATCTAAAGTCTTACTAAGCGTTTATTTATTACTAAATATTAAAGTGCATATGAAGCGAAGAATTGTGTTAATTCAGTGGATAAACCTTGCTAAATGAGGACAAGCGGTGAAAACGTTTTAACAAAATCTTTTATGGTTCTTGAGGTATTAACATCTTAAGTTCTCAACTGATGACGCCACGTATGGTTCCGACAAATTTTCCTTTTATTTAAAATTGAAAATAAATTTGAGCCAAATCTGCATTGATGATCTATCTACCTCGAGATACATCAGCAGCCTAAGTTTCGCTCAAATTTATCTAAAGGATATGGAATGGCAGCAGATTTAAATAAAATGCAAATTTGTCAGAACAATACAAACAGTTGAGAACTTTAAGTGTTAATATCTCAAGAACCATAAAAGATTTTATCAAAACGTTTTCACCGCTTTTCCTCATTTATCAAGATCTATCCACTAAAGTAACACAATTTTTCACTTCATATGCACTTTAACGACGATTATGATGATGACGAAGATGAATACGATGTTGGTGACGATTATGACGACAACGATGGTGATGGCAATGATGACGCTGATGATGGTGATTACGATGATTACGATGTTATGATGTTGATGGTATTGATAAAAAAGATGATGACGATTAAGAGGATGGTCACGATGGTGACGATGATAATCAATACTCTACCACACCTGATACTTTATTCGGTGGAGATCCTTTGCGTCTAACCGCTCCTCGCAACAATAACCCCACAATTCCTTGCGAACCCTTTCATGGAGTTCTTCAGCGAAAGCCTTTGGGTACCAAAAACGTACGAGTTAGTTTGAGACCACTATCTAACAGCTTTCAAGGATAAATGACGAGTAAACCAAGTTAATTACAGGCGATTTCACGAGATGATTCAACATGTTCAAACACTCAAACTACTTTTTGAAATGGTGTTCACTCATCTCCTTCTAACCTACCTCTGCCAATCGGTCAGCCAGAGCTTTGATCATGATCACGCTGTAGTCATCTAGTTCAGCAGAGAACCTAAAATAGATACAATGCATGAATACCTTAAGGGATGTTATCGGGCATTGATATGAGGAGAATAGAAGTTTAGAACTTAGAATAGACACTCCCATATAGCTATAGATCAAACATCAGCGGGTTGTTTAAAGGTATAACACTCTTAACTATTGAAAATAACATTTGTAAGCGAGTCCTTACTGTTCTGCCATTTGTTCCGCACCAAACACCGACACGGCAAAACAACCAATGTAGTCCTTGATCCCAGTGTCCAGCGGGGCTACAAAGTCAGACAAACATACGTACGGCTCCTCGGCACCAGGCTCCTTCCATGCCTGGGTAACAAAGGTTCATTTGGAACGCATATAAAGAGAGTTGGACTTCAAGCATTCTTGATTTGAAGCTATTGGCGGACAGGGGTGCAGGGGTAGGGTAGCAGTAATAGTAAGAGTAATAGAGATCGATATAGTGACGTTGTTCAGATACTCTGCTCATTTAGTTGGTGGCTTCTCCTTCAAACCAATGACTTTTATTCATGATGTCATCACAAGTGCATCAAAGTGAAGGACGGTGGTGTAGTCCTTTGTAAGATCGCAGGAGTTTTGGCTCAATTTTAACTGTTTTGACTGTTCAGCAATTCGTTATGTCCGTTCTACCATGTTTGTTTACGGGAATGTTTGTTACGCTGCACGTAGCAACTAAATACCACCACCAAACCTCGTTTTAGAGCAGGAAAACGCTATTGTTGCGTCATCATGCATAAGGTCTATTGTGGAATTGCAAAACTGTTTTGTGTTTCTATTTCAGCAAACATATACGGTTTGTCTGTATGAATTTAAATTTGGTAAAAGTAATAGCACTACTACTACTACTAATAATAATAATAGTGACAGTAATAGTAATGGCAAGTTTAATAGCACTAGCAATAGGTATAGGAATAGAATAGAATTAGTAGTTATAACGGTAATAGTAATAGTAATGGTAGCCATGTTAGTGGTAATACTAATTGTTATAACATACCTGCTGTCTAAGGCCATAAAACTTCGCCTTCGGCTCCCCTTTTCTCTCGTTGTCGTCTTCATACACGTACAAGTCGTCCCCAACGCTGTTACTAGCATAAAAGGCTACCTGCCCGACAGCATGCAATGATTTGTTGTCCAATACTTTCTGAAGCATTTTTTGAGCATCGTCAAACACTTTCTTTGCTTCTTCACCTAGCGATCATGGTAAAAATATACTTATTCAAAACATGACGAGTCTTTATCAGGCATTAAAAGTTCTCTTATTTTTGTAACATGGTGTTTCAAAACAAACTTTGAGCCTTTGAACAGAAATTGTTGGCAATATTGTACTTGTTAAAGGTTATACTTGGACTGCCGAAAGCTTGTTTTAAAATATTTTTTTCAAGCCACTTGCTAAAATGACGCAATAAACAAAAATAACTATAAAAACATTAACTTAGATAAATTCAAAATAATACCATTTTATGATCAGTAATAATGGTTACCCTTTCAATTGATATTAGATACTTCAACTCTATACAAAATTATTTAATACTTGTATTTCTGTATTCATACTAAATACTCTATACATATTATACATCTTATTCGACGATCACATGTAATAACTTCACTCAAAATATTGCCTGACTGTCTAGCTTTTTAATTATTATAGTACAAACTTTACCTAAAGAAAATTTATTTCTACAATCTTATATTCAAAGATTATGCGCGGTAATACGTAAATTAATTATTCCAAATGATATTCGTCAGCCAATGATTTGGTTAAAGTGGTTAACCAATATAACAGTCCAACAAAGTAATAAAGCTAATTCTTTTGACAGTTTGTTGTTGTGGTGTCAGACGTCAGTGCAACATGGCGGCCTCCATTGTGCTTTCTTCACTCACTTTCACAGAATATTCACACAAAAGTGGTTTCAGAAACTACACTTTGGGACCCAAAATTGATGTTTTTAAACATGTCAAAATAGGTTTGGAGTGCAAGTTCCCTTCCCCTTTCAGTTTTAAGTTTTTCAGAAAACGTCTTTTGGTATATGATTCCCTAAGTTACACTATCAAAAAAAGGTTATTTTGCGTTGACTACCCTCTCTTTTTTGTCCCGCTTCGTAAAGAGAGTACATGCTATTTTGTCCTCTTCAACGGGTACAATTTTGCAAGATGTGTTAACTTTTTAGTTTCCATAACTTGAAAATACGAGAACTGTCTGTCGATGAAATTATAACCGCTAACCTAAAAAATCTATCTAGATGCAAAATAATTTTGCTTACATACCGACAACTTTGCAATTGAATATCTTGGGATAACCTCGATTGGGGTATTTTCCCCTGAGTTGCCATACATCAAAGAACGGCTTCCAATCAATGTATGGTACTAGTTTACACAGGTCGTAATCACGATACACTTCGCTTCCAAGGAATGTCGGCCGCACTACAAGGTAAATTATAACTTTGTTGGTTGAAATCAAAACAACAAACTCAAACTTGATGACGGTGATGACCATGATAATGATGGCGGTGAAATTGACGATAATAGGATCCAGATAATGGTGATGGTGAGTATGAAGGGGTAAGGATGATTATGATGATCAGATTATTAAGATAATAATGAGAACAGTGTGAATGATGATGACGGAGGTAACGATGAAGGTGGCGAAATTGACGATAATAGGATCCAGATAATGGTGATGGTGAGTATG
>JAOBRD020009844.1:0-10769 GCA_027575215.2 Hydrozoanthus sils
CGAAACGAGAAAACCTTGCGTGTCACCAGCTGAAGTGAAACCTGAACGCTGTTTAATGCATGTAAATGAATCACGTCAAAGTATCGGTCAAAAAAATACAAAATGTCTCTGACATCTGGTTTTAATTCTTATTGCATGCGCTTAGTGTTAAAAAAAAGGAAAAAGATAACTTTCTTTTTTTGTAAGATTTTGTTTAGCAGGCAAAAAAAAAAAATAAAAAAAAAAACAAACCACGCAGTGCCGAGCGAGAACCGAACTCGGGAAAGCAAAGCTTGCTTTGAGAAACGTACTTGCGTGTCTCACTAGCTGAAGTGGAAACTGATGAATCAATGCGATACTTTCGAGATAGAATTCAAAGTGATTTGCTATTAAGATACTCACATTGATGTATCCGAAAATGAAGTACGAACTAGCTATTTAAGTTGCACGTATTGTTACCCGAGAAGGCTTTCTTTCGAAATTCTGTAGTAATGAGGACCAGAACTATTTCTGAACTTATTGAGGCACCCAGGAACGAAGCAATTTACAGGTTTTGGCGTTCTAAACACAAATATTCGCCAATCGTTTCTCCAAATATCCAAAAGGTTCCCTCTGTTCACGTTTGACTCTAAAATCTGTCTACCCAAACCACTTGTCCAGTCTCACGCGTCCATTTTAGTACCCAGGCTACTACTCGTTTTTGTAGTGGGCAATTAAAAAGCTCCTCAAAAGCTTTGACATCTAGTTCAAACCAAACTTGTACAAAGGCACTGTAATTTCTGAGATGAAATTTCGGATAAACTCTTTTCCCCAAATTGAAAGTGCCAATTGACTTTTACTAGCAAAACTAGCTATATATAGACTCAGATCCAGAAAGATACTTGACAATAGATGGGATGGATGTAAAAATTAAAGAAATCACAAAGTAGAGACAAGCTTTGTTTTCTCTTTTGGGAGCATGAAGTTATCACGTTGAAACTCAATGACGAGATATAGAATCAAAACCACAAAAGAAAGTAAATAGATGCAAGCCTTTCCCAATTAATCTCGAAAGAACAAATTCAGAAAGGAAAATGCTTGTACTTAATTAAATTTCAATTATGGACATCCTTCCAAGTGAAGGAACATATAGAGCATGCAAAGAAGCATGAAGCATTTTAAACGCAAAAAATCCATTCCAAATTGGAAGCAGTGTTGTGTTTTTGTTTTTTGAATAAGGTTTCTCTAAACGAAGAAAACAAACGTTTCTATATTTAAAATATTAAAAAGTTTGATAGTTTTATCAAAAAATATTTGCGTTGTCTTTTTTACATCAGTTTTCCTTTAAATACGTGTAACCTGAGTACACAGCACCTGGTCGATAACCTGCGTTATCGTTTTTAGCAAGTGCAGCAAAAAGTAACGAAATTCTTTTGTTTTGTATTTGAATCTGATGGAAGAAAGCAAGAAAAAGAACCCTTTTCTGGTGAAAATTTGGAACTTCCTGATATTTCCAATAACTTAAAATTGCATTTATGCAATACGACATAAAGCCATACAAGTAACTTTACTTGATATTTTCAGAAAATCTTTGTAATATTTTGCGCGCAATGATCGTTGGGATGGATTTTTACCCCTTAAGATTATACATTATAGCAGTGTAGCTATCCAGTCAACTTCAAATACTAACTGTAGGCAACGTAGTTCAAAGCCTCATCACTAAAATTGTAATTACAAGCATTCAAGTGATTGACAAACAGTAGTAATTTAGCCATAACTCGCGAAATTGTCAAAGCTGAATTATCAAAAATTCAATTTCAATCACTCTCATTAAAAGTCATTCTTAATAAATGGATGCATCTGGAAGTACATAAGGGGCTAGGAAAAAACTTTTGCTAAAAAACTAATAAAATTAACTGGCATTTCCTAGTAAAAATAAGATGCGGAAAGGACTCATAAGTGCTAATGGTTAACCTAGTTTTGGATAAGTATAGGTAATCGCATGGCGCCGAGTAAAATTAAGGATTAATTTCACTAGTGTTTTCAACATTTTCCAAAAAATCAAAAACACAAGTGATATTTATCCTAAATTTTAAACCTGGCGATTACATGTTTATGAGATCAAGGGCAATGGGTATCTCACGAGAAAGCGCTACATAACTTAACTCATTCATCCCAAATTTCTTCGAAACTTGCTGGAGATGTTATAAAATCTTTGCAATCCCTGAAAACATTCGAGAGTCTTCGGAAAAGAATTAATCGTTTGTAAGGCACTTTTATGGCTTTTAAAAAAAGTTCGGAAAATCTTCGGAGGTATCCGGAAACGTTCAGAAATCTTCGAAACTTTTCGGAAAATCTTAGATTATCGTAAATTTTAGGAAGTTTACCAGCGACCGATCAGCGCCTAGTAATTTTGCCCTGAATTGAAGAAAAAATACTCCGGCTGTTATCCAATCAGCTCAAAGTAATTTTGTACTCCATGTTATAAAGCATATAAATAGTTCCTGTCTTCGATTTCGTGACGTCTTTAAACACATTACGTAATTTGTGTTACAAGTAAGCTATAGTTCATTTCAATTTCTCGAATTTTCAACCCGTCCATCGTCAGTTTCGAAAGAGATCTTACATTATGGAGCGTTATAATGATAGGAAACCTATTGATACTTATGTTCTGGACAATTGAGACTAGTTATCATCTAATTGGATGGTCTTCGAAGGCTTAAAGAAGTGCTCTGGGAAGTTAGATTCTATATCTCGAGATACAGCCCCAAAGGCCCATGTCTATTAGATCAGAATAACGTATTTAACGTAACGGAACGGAATTAGGGTGTCTGATTTCTTGAAAATAAGCCACAGGCTTCCCATCAGATATCCTCGCCATTTAAGTGTTAGTAAATAGAATACAGAATATCACAATGTAAATCAATGGCAAATAAATGAATATTGAATACTGAATCAAAGTGTTTACCGTATCCTTGATATGAAAACCAGAGGAAAGGAAGAAAATTTTATTGGAATGGCAAAAAGTCCACAGTCTGCGTTTCCTTTTTCTCTTTCCGTTTACCGAACTGCAGCCTTTTATTTGAGCAAGTTTTGCAGTTCCCTTGTTTCGGTATTAAAGCTCAAAAGGAATTCTGGGTAATTCAACCATAACAGCCACGTGGAGGTCTGTCCATTTTAACTTCATATTAATTTCTTATAAGTGTGGAGCCATATGGACCATCTGGCAAATTACGGCGGCCCTTGGATATTTTAGAACAAAATCTTGCCCACGTTACATAAGTAGGTGATGGAGACCAACCACAGAATGGCCACAGAGACAACTTCAGTCATGAGCCGCCATTGTTCAATGCATAACTTTCGGCGTCCCAATTGTCATGAAATACTTACCTCTCACTTCTGGTTTCTTTCGAAAGATTACCTCTACCCGCCATTCTAATATTTTGATGATGCCATGCAGTCTGAGGATTTCTGTATGGAAAATATCTTAGAAAACACTTCTAAAGACAATGTACATACCAGACATACGTACATACGTTTTTGAATCATTCAGCTCAACAAATTGCGCCAACAGTTGTTGATGTCACAAGAAATGTAGAACCCTTAACTAGAGTGTAATAACAGCAGCAGTCTTCATGAAAGACCGGTATTTTGAATAAAAAAAAAGCCGATTAACAGCTGCCGGACCGCTGCGTTAGTCACTATGTAAAAATTTAAAAAAATAATTATCGTTAATTCATTAAATATTAATTACATCGATAAGTTTTCTTCAACGGATAGAGAGCAATGTTAAGCTCCAGAGATCTTTTGCTATAATGGAGAGAAAATTGTTACTCTCTGCGTTTCTGTGTCAGTTTTTGTGTTCAAGCGCTGTCTTTAGAAATGAATGCCGACGACAAGCTCTGTTTCTGCCAGGAGAGAAAGGTGAGGATTAATGAATTTTCAATTCGAAACAAAACATGATGATCTTGTCTATTAAACAAAATGTTAACAATTACTCCTGCTCTTTGCATTCCAATGAGCTTAGTTTAAATTTCTTTGAACGTACGATGATGAGCAATCGAGGATTATATGAAGGAATAAGGGAGAAAGTAAAAAAAGATCTTCGTAATTTATTTTTTGTTCTACGAAATGAAGCAAAGGTAAGCGTCAACAATGTTTCGATTTCTTTCTGTTTTGCTTTGCTTATCAATTTTAAAAACGTATTCTAACTGGGATAGTCACATTTAGCTGTAGTTCTTTGCAGTATACTAAGGCAGAAAAAGTGAATTGCGAAAATTAAATATTTAAAAAAACAGCAGTTCTAAGGTGTAAAATATTCCTGTTTTTCGAGGTATTTTAGACCAATAGTACGAGATAAGTTTCCAGTTAACTTTGTACTTTCAAAACAAAAGGATAACAAAACCAAACAAAAACGAAACGACTGAAGTCATGCAATCAGTAAAAAAGAAGAAAAAAGAACTTGCCGTGACCTTGGGTGTTTGACAGCTGTTATTCTAAATACTGTTGTTTTTGTGTATAAGTCAATAAGTTTTACATTTGGCTGAGTGCTAACCCTTTCGTTGTCTTGAAATCATGTTGCGAATCAAAACAAGCGAAATTATCATGTAAGGTTTTTTCAATTAATTTAAAAGTTTTTACTGTTGATCGATGCAATCGATCGGTAATGGAAGCTTTGGCAGGTGGTAAACTCTTGGATTTTGCAGGTGGTAAACTCTCCCAGGCCCGGTTGTTCAAAGGGCAAATGTTTAAAAATTTCTAATCTAAGTTCGTGTTTCCCACCTTACTGAGGCTAGTTTGAGCCGTAGTTTTGGAGTGACCAAGCTTTTCTGTAAGTATAGGTAATCGCATGGGGCCGAGTAAAATTAAGGGTTAATTTCACGAGTGTTTTCAACTTTTTCCAAAATTGCCCGAGTCGCTTCGCGATGCGTACGAGGGCAATTTGGAAAGGATTGAAAACACAATTGATATTAATCTTAAATTTTACCAGAAACCAGGCGATTACATCTTTATGACATCAGGGACAAAATTCTTCATTCTCCGCGGGATCCTACGAGAAAGCGTTGCATAACTTAACTCATTTCTCCCAAATGGAGCAAAATATTTGCAACCTCTGAAAACATTCGGAAATCTTCGGAAAATATTTGAAATAGTTTTTAAGACATTTTTATGATTTTTTTAAAAATTCGGAAAATCTTCAGAGGTATTCGGAAAAGTTCGAAAACTTCGGAAATGTTCGAAAATCTTCGGAAAATGTTCTAAGGCATTTTTGAGACATTTAGAAATTTTCGGAAAATCTTCGGAAATCAAGTTTTCGGAAGTGTACCAGCAGCGACCAATCAGCGCTAAGTAATTTTGCCCTGAATTAAGAAAAAAGGCCTCCGCTGTTATCCTATCAGCTTGAAGCAATTTTGCCCTCTATGTTATAAGAATAGTAATCAGCATTTCATAGGAACCGTAAACCTTTCCTTAGAGAAGAAATGATGGCTTGAATTTTGGTTTAACTCAGGGTAAAAATTAGCCAGTCTTTGAAAAATCCAATCCAGGTTGTAAATGGTTCATAAGAATTGGCAATTGTGGTAACGGAAAGAGTCAGGTCATTTCGGAAAAAAATCACTCATCTTTTGGCCTAATTCGAATTGGATGCATGTCGGTTCTCTCATGCGTCTCTTGCCTCTTTCTAGTGTCTTTTACTAGATTTATTTTGATAACGAGAAACTTTGATTTAGCTTGACTTTTAGATTTTCTCGTTGGTACGTTCTAAAATTGAACGAAATGCATGAAAAAACAAAAATAAGCCGGCATGATTCAGGTGAAAGAAACTTACGTAAAAATCATGTTTCTTTGAAAATGAAACAAATAAACATACAAAGTAACCAAAAAAATTATCTTGGCTTTTAGACTTTCTTGTTCGAACATCCTCGAAATCAACGAAAAGCATGAACATAAAAAATAACCTCGCATGATTCAGCTGATACAAAAATTTATAGTTTAAATTTCTATTGATATCTAAAATATTCGACTGTCTTGTTGGTACAATCTCAAAATGAATAAAACGCATGACATGACGTAATCATGGGACCAATATTGGCGGCTATCGGTGCGTTGGTTGATGGTCAGTCAAGAAAACATTTAAAAAAACTTTACTCTTTGTGGAAACACTTGAACAACAACTGAATACAGAAACTTAATTACTTTTAAGTAACTCCCGTTCGGAAGCAAGCAAAAACAGAAATAAAACTATAAAAGCACTGGTTTCATTTTATTTTTCATTTCCGCACTAAAACTGAAATCTATCTAATTTTGCTTTAATTTCTTTTCTTTTCTCTAAATTATTTTTTTTCTCCCGTAGATAAAACAAGACCTATTTTTTATCTTAATATGCGAATGGAACGAGACCTTTGTTATTTATATTACGTACCTTTCAACCTCGTTCCCAGGGCAGGTGCCTTTCTCCTGCCAAAGGCGCCCTGGGAAGAGCTCGAGGTTGGTAATTTTTGGATTCTCCCGAACAAATTGACATTTTAACAGACCAGTTCAAGTCTAAACATCAGACAGGAATGGCTTTCTTTTAAAACAGCATTTTTAATTTGAGAAAACAACGCGTTTTGTGAATGAACCTCTCTTAAGCCCGGCTATGATTTTTTATTTTGAACTGAGATCGAAGATTGCGAAATACCTTGCTGTCACTTAACCACTAAAAATGGAAGGTGAAATTTGTTTGAATCTTAAACTTGAAAACAAGATTTTTTTTAACTAGGTACAAAAATAGCTTTGGAGAGGCAAGGTCTGGTAGTCAAAACATACAAAATACTCAATTAAACTTCTGAACTGCTTAGGGTATGTGCTCAATAATCACGTGATTGCCTCACGTGGTGTTACGAAAAGTCTACAGTGCGCTTCACTCTGCTTATCAAACTCCAATTGTCAGTCCTACAATTATCAGGAAGGAGAACTCATCACTTATATTTGCGAGCTCAATAATGCTACAAAATCTTCCGAGCCTGAAGATTTTCAGAAAAAGCCAGAATATGTTTACTACGAAAGCAAATCACAGGTAAGACAAAGCCTGGTTTCTACTCAAAAAGAAAGAAAACATTCAAATGAGATTCGTTAGGTAACAAATGGGATTTCTGGCGATTGAGTGATTGCAGAGAACGAGTTAGAGAGAAAATGATATTTCCTCGGCACCTAGCCAAAAGCAGAGATCAGTTCAAATTAGTCGAAGTGTATAATGGATAGCAGACGGAAAATATTAAATGAATAGAGCACGTGGTTGGTCACTCTAGGCTCGGTATCCTTGTTGCTTGGTTGCACCTGACGTCATAGCCGCCACGTTGGTACCCTTGAACAAAATAATTTTGGTGAACTTATTTTTGTCTAGGGAACCAACGTGGCTACTTCGTCTTTTGTCTTTGGCGTCTCCGGGGAGTTAGTGGAAACAAAGAATATTGCACAAGGGAATAGTTTCGAAAAAGATATTTTTCCTGAAATTTGTATTTTTAAAGTTGCAACAATGATGTAAGATAGAAATATTATTTGGAAAATATTTGCAAATTTCGTTGTTGTAAGTCGGAATACCAGTAATACAAGACTGATGACAGAATGAAAATATACAAGGTTTACAGCATCCTCTACACCCCGGAGGAGTGTGGCTGCACTACTTGGTTCGGGGAATACGTTTCCAGTTTTCCCTTGGGTTTTTATGGCTTTTCATATCCGGCAGTGGTCACAAGCTTATGAATCTGTACTAGAAAGCTATCGGTTGAAGTACCATAACGGGTACAAATATAGTAGTGAGTCAAGCTGCTCCAACCAAATATACCGAATGAGTTTTACTTCTCTGTTGTGTAATGTAGCTAGTGGAGCAGTAAGTCCGCAGTTTTCGCTACTTTGGTAGTAGCAATATCACTTCTCAGCATTGATAGAAGGAGCTGTTATTATAATAACCAATAGTAAACTGAATAGAATCTAATTCAGTCAGTAATTATTGGCTTAGTATGTGCCACATCTGCCGCAGTATATAAGGAAATGGCTACACCCCATTCCTAATTCCTTACGC
The DNA here is from genome assembly GCA_027575215.2 of Hydrozoanthus sils. Classification (NCBI taxonomy): domain Eukaryota; kingdom Metazoa; phylum Cnidaria; class Anthozoa; order Zoantharia; family Hydrozoanthidae; genus Hydrozoanthus; species Hydrozoanthus sils. Next base: position 8,021 of record JAOBRD020009844.1, read on the forward strand.
AAGAAAATACACAACTAACTAGTATTTACAACAAATCAATTAATTATAGAACATTGAAAATGAATCGGAGAATTTATAGTCCTTCTTGACTTTTACAATTTTAGCTTGGTGTTAACTCAAACAGAATAAAAAACAGGGAGAAAATAGCTCGATCCTTGAACTATAACCGTTGGTCTGAGAGATCAACCTTGCTATACTAACAATGTTTAAGTTTATATTATAACACTGACTCCTTAAAGGATAACTGAAGTAAAAAAAACAAAAACATTGGTGGCTAGCTTGAAAATAGAAATAATGATAAATAAATAATGATAAATGGAAATAATAACAGTTCCTTTTCTTTCTCGGTTGACGTGAAATACCAGATAATAGTTGGGTTTTAATTTCCACGAATGTTCTCGTAAGACATTGCAGGCGCACAAATCTGTTTCAGCTTTTTTTATGACGTTAGTGGTGGGCGAATGTGTCTGTTGCTCAAGACGATGGATAAAGTTTATCTCTTAGGCTTCGCTTTCGCCTGCCGAATGTACCGGCCTAATGACCACCACTACTGACGTCACAAACAACAACCGCTGACTGGTGAGCCTGAGCCTTCGTACGAGAAACGAAAAGCCAATTGAAGTTGGTCATTTTTGCTGTGAATATTTTTTTCAAAACGAAAAAACTAATATATCTTTCTTAACAATTTGATATTTATGAGAATAAAACATTGATCTTTTTTTGCTTAAGTTTTCCTTTAACTAGGTTTAGCAATGAAAAAGATTTGTGTCGTCTCTTGATCGACGTATTGCTGTGGAAAACAAGTAATAAGCAAAATGAAAAAAATGTTCAGTGTCTGTAACTGAATGTTATAAAATAGTTGAACGCCTTATAATGAAGAGGAAATTCAATGGAGGGTAGCGATCGGTTGACTTCTCTCTTACCTAGTATACGGATTTGAAAGGTAAGATAAATATCTTTTTTTTGTTCCTTTCTTTAGATAGGACCAAGCTGTATGTCAAATCCTTGCTCAAAGGAAAAGATATGTGTTGATACGTGTAATGCAAAAGGATATTCGTGCAAGTTTCGAGGTAAAGTAAAATTAGGGGAACCTTTTATTTTTCTTCACTTTGGGCAAAAGTATAGTGGGCAGTTTAATGGAGATTGCCCTTCTTTAAAGATATATCACTTACAAAAATTTACCTTGTTGCTAAACTGTATTAAAAAGCATAGGTCTTTGATCATGTTATCAACATAGAGATAATACAGATGTTTTCAAAGACAACGAAGGGAAATTTGCAACCAGCAATTCATATTCTCAAGAGAACAGCAATTGCTATGATAAAGAGCCGCTAGAAGATTTCTCACTGTTGACATGTAGAGTGGCCTAGAGTTTTGTTACCATAGCGAACCTTTAAAAAATGGTTTCAAAAGTTTGTTACACATTGTTCATCCACGTTAGTATGAATTGTTGCAGATCTCCAAATTGCACTGCGCTCCGACGACAATTAAATAGTTCATAGTTGGTATTGTCTTCTGTACAGGACAGATCTCACCCAAGCTAAGAGAGTAAAGTATAAACTTTATAACAATATTTCTTGAGAAAAACAAATCTTGCATATCGACGGGGACTGAATCCCAAACTAAACTGAATATTGAAGCATCGACGAGTAGCAACTCTGAGAAAAGAGAGCGAGAACAAAAATAGAGATTTTTTTTGCAACATGAAGCAAAGAAATAAAATTTTGCACAAAAAAATCGTAAGTATGGTATCTGTAAATAAAAAAACCCAATTATATTTTCATTTTCTTTTATACTTGTTTACCTTCGGGAAATTATGAAACAATGCAGTAAATGATTTTTATAAAAGCTTATAATCTTGTTGAGAAGTTGTTGAGGAGTCTGTGTTCAGAGCTAGTAGGAAGCTAGTTTAACCCTAGAACGCTCGAAGAAAAAAAAGTTACACGAAGGCATGGGGGGGAAGGTCAATCGGACCCCACCTCCGCCTAACTTCAAAAGTCTGCAACCAATTGCCATGAAACTTGGTATGCGTGATGAGTATCACGTGAACTTCCAATTAAGTGTAATCATGTTGTTACTTATTGGTTTCCATGGCAACTGTAGCACAGAAACAACACTTCCAAGTGTACAATCGGTGTTCCTCAAGGATATTCATCTATAATCGATGTAAAACCTATGTAAAAACATTGCAATTGTAATTAATATATATAATTGTTCAATTATCTTTAAAGTAATTTAAGCCACGTGATAGATCTCTAATTGGTTTCCATGGCAACGACAGCAAAAATGTGAAAACTGCAAAACTGTCGAAACCAAAATGTTGTACATGATCAACTAACTCATCTTGAAGTCAAAAAAATTAATTATGATGTCATGGCAACCACTTCCAAAAATCTAAAATGGCGACCATTGGCCAAGTTTCTGATTTTGTAAATCTGTTTAAAAAAGTTCTAAATAAACTAGAAAAATTTATAAACATGAATTTTCAAAGAAAAACTACTGAACTTGTAACAGAAAAAAAATAATTAAGTTTCAGTCGTTTTTTAGTCAGACTACTATTTTTGAAAGTTAATGACGAGATTCGTCGTTTCCTGTGATGACGTCATCAAATTAGTTCCAAAGAAGTGTCATTAATCAAAGAATAGTTATGCCAAACCTTTTGGCAATCTGTAGAATAGCACGTTTTCTATCCCAAAAAAATCGAGGGGGGAGGAGGGCAAAATAATCCCCCCCCCTTTCATGCCTTCTA